>CALSCE010009356.1:4073617-4084477 GCA_943593645.1 Bovichtus variegatus
CACACACACACACACACACACACACACACACACACACACACACACACTCCTCTCCTGGTGAATCTCAGCCACACACTGAAGTTTTCACCCCAAAGGTGATCACTTGTGAGCAGAAGCTATAAGTGTTATTGATGCATTTCACGGCCAGTGATTAGTCAGCGTGGGAACGAGTGGACAACAATGCTGCCCTTTGTGGAGCGCTGCTCGTGTGCCAAGTCTGTGCCAAGGCGGTATTGTAAACCCTTCCTCTAGAACAAGAGAGGAGGGTAAACTCCACAGAGGCCTAATGAGAGGGAGGGGGGGTAGAACGCAGTCCGCGGAACAAATCACTATCAAGGCTGACATATATATATAAAACATATACAATACATATAAAAACACGATTGTAGCTTAAACAGGGGATGATTACGACAAACAGAGGGCAGCGATGATTCCTTCCTCTGGTTGTGCAGGCTCTGGGGCCCAAACCCACCATTGCACCCAGTACTACGGATGACACAGCGGAAATCGCCAACAAGAAGAGTGCCCTCTACATGGTGAGTAATGTATGTAACACGCAATTGAAGTAAACTGAATTTACATACACTACATATGAGCGTGAATGTGCGCTCCTCAGAGCTCAAACGTCATTTTACATTGCTGATGATCATCGTAAAACGCACTCCGTTCAAACCTTCCAACAGTCACATCTCTGGTTTGAGAGTTGGAAAGAGAGGCTGAATATGTAACAGATATGAAGTCAGTAACCGCCGTCGTTTATTAACCCTGCTTTACCAACACGCGTCGAACGTGGTACACCAGAAAACGAAACGGACAGAAATACTTAAAAAAATGTGAATATTGCACCAAATGAGGAGGTTTTGAGGCCGTTGAAGACACACGTCCTCACTGAGCTGTACACAGTGAGAACAGAGCTACTAGCTGATGCTGTCCCTCTGCTGCGTAGATCTCTGATGCCACTGGCTCCATGGAGGTCTCCATCGTGAATCTGTCCAGTCCCTTCAAACAGTCCGATTTGTCTCCTGAGGAGTGCTACATCCTGGACAACGGAGAGGACAGGAACATCTTTGTTTGGAAAGGTGCCAACAGCATTACAGACTCAAAAACACAGCTGGAAATGAGCTTTCTTTGCTGTCCTCACCACTGTTTTTACTCCAACCAGGTCCCAAGGCCAACATCACCGAGCGTAAAGCCGCCATGTCAACAGGCCAGCAGTTCATCAAAGACAAGGGATACTCTTCTAAGACACAGGTAAAGCTGACGTGCGCATAATCACTCAAACAAACAGGAGCCTTGCACAAAGCAGCATTTTGTTTTTTTACATAATTAGTGGGAATCTTCCTCTGTTGTGAAATTATTAAAGGGTAATGTCAGCATTTTTCAACCTGGTCTCTATTTTCCCCTGTTTCCGTGTCTAAGTGACTAATGGGCACGACTACGGGGACAGAAATTAAACATGTTTCTTTATCTTTCACTCGATCCGCTCTGTTTGTTATCGTGTCATGTGACTTGTTGCCAGAAGACAACGGTGGGAAGGTGAGTGACAGTTGGAGACAGGAGGGTGCTGTCAGAGTGTTGTGTTGGAGTACACAAAGTGTCGCTTTGTATTCTCTAAAAGATTCTCAGTGTCATGGCTGAATATTTAGCTGGATTTTGACAATGTGGAGCAAGACATAAGAGATTTAAGAGCAAGACGTCTCCTTGAGAGAGGGACCTGGTTAGACACAATAACAAAGAGAGCGGATCAAGTGAAAGACAAAGAAAAACCTTTTATTTCTCTGTATTTCCATAATGTTGTCAGAACAATCTGAGCCAGTCAGCTGCAGAAACAAGCACTCTTAGTGGACGTACATTAGTGGTGCGGAATTTCCCTGAGCGATCACATTGAAATGGAGGATTTTTAATTCTCTCTTAATGGTCACACACATGGACACAGCACAGCACACACAGTGACATTCACACTCTGCATTTAACCCATCTAGTATTAGGAGCAGTCCACACTCCGCACTTGGTTCCCGAGCCACCCCGTTTCAGCAGCCACAGCGCTCTCGCTCAATACTGATACTAATTTTAAAAAATTGTTGTCCCCATTAGTCACTTCGGTCCAGGTTGAAAAATACCGAAGTGGCACTTGAAAGAAAAATTCCCACATATGATGTCATGTCGAAGATGCAGGTCGTTAAAAATCCCTCTCTGACCTCTTGCCCTCACAGATCCAGGTACTTCCTGCCGGAGCTGAGACGACTCTGTTCAAGCAGTTCTTCGGCGATTGGAAGGACAAAGACGAGACAACGGGCCCCAGTAAGGCTTACACCATCGGCCGCATAGCCAAAGTGTCGCAGGTGCCCTTCGATGCCTCCTCCCTGCACTCCAACAAGGCCATGGCAGCCCAGCACGGCATGGTCGATGACGGCAAGGGCAAGGTCCAGGTACGAGTGTGCTGAAAGTACTTTTTTTTTTTTTTAAAGACCCAGATGAAGCTGTGTGGCGACGGTGGGAACAACAAGTTGTGTTCTGGCTTTCAGATTTGGCGTGTTGATGATGGTGAAAAGGTGCCTGTGGATCCCTCCTCCTACGGTCACTTCTACGGTGGAGACTGTTACCTCATCCTCTACAGCTACAGTCTGGGAGCCCGGGAGCAACACATCATCTACACCTGGTGGGTAAAAAGAAAGAGCCATGCAAGCACGTATGTAGCGTGTCATTTGTGTAACATCATGGGCGGCTTATGAGACAATTGGGCCGCAGATATGCAAAAGGCCCCAGCAACTCTGCTACATAGGAGCACAGACACAGACTTTATAGTTGTTTAGCCTCTGTTTGTGGTTGTTTTGAGTCTCTTTGTGGACATTTTGTGTCTCTATTGCAGCTGTTTTGCATGTCTTTGTAGTTGTTTCGGTCTCTTTGTAGTCTTTTTCTGTTTCTTTGTGGTTATTTTAAGTCTCTACCTGGTCAGTGTATGACTTGATTCTAATGAAAAATTCCACCTGTGTGTGTGTGTGTCTCAGGCAGGGGCTGAAGTGCACACAGGATGAACTGGTGGCTTCAGCGTTCCTCACTGTGAAACTCGATGACTCAATGGGAGGATCCCCGGTTCAGGTTAGAGCTTCACGCTGACACACTGCTGAGCTTGACGTCACGTGTTACCACAAATTCAGATTTTGTACAGTCTCATAGTAATCCCCAACAGACAAAATAAACACCAGACTTGGCTGTGACTTGAGAGTATTAAAGGAATAATAACTACAACACATTTAGTATGAATAGTATTTATGTTAGGAGTTATTTTTCATAGAAGCTGAAGCTGTGAATAGACAATTGCAGCTGAAGTGTCAAAATGAAGAACTAACCCCAAACTTTCACAATAACATACATTACACTTCTCATTAATTAGCTCATTTTATACATAGCGTGTACAAAGCTGTTTTTCTTGCATGTTTTAAACGACAGCTCATGAGAGACAGAAGAGCATCATGTCTGGCTAACTCACGGTAGCAGCATGGTGGAAAAACACACTTTTAACGAGGGATCAGCTTCTCAAAAGCAATAAACCCAATAATCACAGGGGATTAATTACTGGCCATGACCAACAATCTAAATAAAACACTCTTCTGCCATGACAAACAAACAACTTTGGACAACCAGCAGAGGGCAGTGTCACTGTAATGTTCATATTCTGATATCACTCTACTCAAACTACTGCACTTCAATAATCTCAGGATTTACAACACTTCCATAGTCATAACACAGTTGGCCAACTAGCTCAGTTAGTTAATGGAGAGAAAAGAGTTTCACTTATTTAACATCAAAACATAAGTAAACCTTCGCCCTCAGTCAGTGGTTATTAAAAGGCAAACGCTCACTGATAATGACGACTTCAAACAGTTTCAGACATGTCTTATTTTTTACAGGCTTTCCTTTAAACAAAGGTGGTTTAGCCCATTTAGTACAAATTACTCACTTTATGTTTTGTCGTATTCTGTTTAATTCTGCATGGTACTGTATGAAAATCAACTAGAGGAGTATTCAAACTTGAGTTGTTTAACCCGTCACAGTGAAACGTCAAATCCGAATAACTTTAAGTCAATGTTCCAAATTTTGTTGGCTTCTCAAATACGTTTGTACTTTAACTGCAACCGCTTGCATTGATGATGAATAATTAGTAAAAAAAAAAGTAGCTAAGCTAAGGCGTCTGTCAATATAAATGGGCTTTGGTTTGTCACTATTTCAAAAGTAATGAATTATAATTAATGTTTTATTATTTTTGTATGTGTACTGTTGAGTTGTATAAATTGAGGACGACCAAAATAAAATTAAATAAAGTTACATTGACAAAAAGTAGTGCTGACTGTGACAGATTACACAACTCGATCAAGAGCCCCCCAGTTCAGACTAATTGATTAGCAGACCAAATTTATTTTCAGATCATACCAAAATAAATGGAAACTAATGGCTGGAAAGAAAGGGAAAATACATCCAAACATCTAAAATGTATTAAATGCGTTTATTAAAAGTCAACAAAAACATATAATACATAAGTATACATAATTTTTAAACATATTGGCATGATCCTTTAAATCTTCATATAGGCTTCCTGTGGGTTACACATACAGCGTGTTAAAATGGCTGGATGTGCTGACGTGCAATATTTATTTTTGTCACTTACCTATAGGCTACGCTAGAATAGTCCCGAGAGCCACCAACCTTCATGGTGACGTTTTGTGAATGCCTTCATCCGTAGGTGAGAGTGACTCAGGGCCAGGAGCCCCCACACCTGATGAGCCTGTTCCAGGGCAGACCCATGATCATCCACAGCGGAGGAACGTCCCGCAAAGTCGGACAGTCGGAAACCGCAAAAACCCGCCTCTTCCACATCCGGCAGAGCTCTTCCCGTGCTACACGTGCTGTGGAGGTGAGCCGTCGGCCAGCACGTAGCCTCATGTTGTCACGTCCTTGATTTCCACCTCTTACCCGTCTACATGTGCTCCTCCAGGTCCAGGTCTCTGCTTCCAATCTGAACACCAACGACGTGTTTGTGCTGAAATCCACGAGCGCTTTGTTTGTGTGGCGGGGCGTGGGGGCCAGTGATGAGGAGATGGAGGCTGCCAAGCATGTGGTGGGCTTTCTGGGTGGCAGTGCCAGCCAAGTGTCAGAGGGCAAGGAGCCAGGTGCGTGTCCTCTGAGGACCAATATATACTGTTTGTAATAAAAGGTGGTTGCCTAATACTTATTGATTCTGAGGAGGGAGGATGAATCATCATTTGGTGTAAACATTATACTCATTAGCCGAATGGCTGTGCAGTAGTTTAAAGCCAAACGTTCAATGCAAACCAGTTATACTTTATCTAAAATATTAGTCTAAGTTTGACATTTTGAGAATCAAAGCAACTGTTTGTCGTTATTCTTTGTTTGTCTAAAAAAATGTCACTAATTGTCCTAATGATGGTACTATACTTCCAAAGCTAAAAACTAAAAGGCCCTAAGTCAATTGCTACGCGCTGTGTTGCCATGCAGATCTAGCTTTTCTAACTCGTTTTTTTTTTTTTTTTACTTAAAAAGATGATGCATCTTGTCACTGACTGGCCCAGAGCGCAGCAGGGTCATTCTCTGGTGGAGGATGTGATTCACTTCCTGTTCAAACAAACACAAGCAAACTATTTGGAGCTGATGGATGTTGTATTTTCTACCCCCCAACACAGGTGATTTCTGGTCTGTTCTTGGCGGCAAGAAGGATTACCAGACCTCCAAGACTCTGCGGAACGTAGTCAACCCCACACGCCTGTTTGGCTGCTCCAACAAAACTGGAAGACTCATTGTGAGTGACATGATTGTTATTAAGGCTTATACGATTCAGATGTGGAACATTTGATTTGGTTTACCGGGAGGTGTCAGGGGAGGCTCAGGGAACGGGAGTGAAAAAAAATATAACTTTAGTTATCAAAAGGAGGTCACATGGAATATCCTACGTGTGTGATTTGGTTGGAGATAGTTCAGAGAGTTCCGTTTTTCCCACTTTCCCAAAATCTGAAACTAATAAACGCCTTTTTGTGTATTTGGTGTCGTCTGAAAGTATGTCAAACAGCAATATTAGGCTGTCTTGGCTGAATTTGTTGAGTGTCTATGGGATCTAATAACACAATCATGACTCAATAGGCATCCATGCATTGAGCGAAACTATTCTATAGTCTGAGTTTTGTTCCACTCTGTCTGTCAGGTTGAAGAAGTACCAGGAGACTTCACTCAGTCAGACCTGGCCACTGATGATGTCATGCTCCTGGACACCTGGGACCAGGTAAGAGCAGCTCTTTCATCATCATCATCATCATCCGAGCTGCAGACACATTTGTAATGTGTGAAATGTACTCCACTGACTACATAGAGGCACACATCCTCGTAAAAACTTTGCAAAGCTGGAGACTGTTTGAGTGACAGAGTGCGTTTCTGTTCCCTGTAGATCTTCCTTTGGGTTGGCAACGAGGCTAATGCAGAGGAAAAGACTGGAGCTCCCAAAATAGGTGTGTTGCATGAACAAGAATGAGGGGGAAAAAACAGATGTACCCCACAGACCATACCGTCTTTCTTAAGATACTTGAGGCTGTTTATATGGATCAGAAAGCTTGGGACAGAATCATTCCTATAAAAATGTTGTTTAGTAATCAAGTAGTTCACGGTGTTCATTTTGGGTCTTTACGTACATTGCAAAATAGGGAAAGAAATGTACACATCATATATTTTATTTTTATATTAGACATTGATAGCCTATGGTTTATTTTCAGGCCTGTTAAAAAATGTAGAAATGCACTGAAAACATCGCCATGCCGTGGCTTAGTAGTCTATTCGCACTACTGACGTTACTGTATTTGTATATAGTACAATACTGTTTTATGCTATAGCCTAATTATACTTTGAATTACAGTACACTTCATTGTACATACAGTACAGTAATTACTTTGTACAGTCATTTTAAAAGCGTTGGAAACAGTCAATAAAATTCCCGTAAATACCGAAGCTGTCACTTTCATCACTAAATATACAAATGTTAGACTTTAACATGTTCTCACTTCCTGTCTGTGTCTGTCTTTCTATCCATCCCTTCCTCTGTCTCCATCTTCTCTTGCAGCAAAAGAATATGTGGACTCAGACCCGTCTGGCCGCAGAGGACTGCCCGTCACCACCATCAAACAGGGAGCAGAGCCTCCGACTTTCCTCGGCTGGTTCCAGGCCTGGGATTCCAAGATGTGGGAGATCGATCCATTGGACAGAATACGTGCCCGTTTCTGAACACAACACTCCCCGGCTCTTTCTACATATCTGACTCCTTAGCTGTCCAGCACCTCCTAATGCCATTTTATTTACCTTAATTCCAATCCCTATGTGCCAAAAACAATGTTATAACTGTTATCAGGTTGAATGGCTGCCACTATGCCTTGGTCACGGTGCAGCACATCGGACTTCATAAACAGGAATGCATCACATCAGTAGTCGACTTCCTGTAGCAACATTATCTTAATTGATAGAAGTGGTTTATCGATCTGTTGCATCTTTATCTAGCCCACCAACATGAATAGGAACATATGAAAGTAAGCCATTTAAGACAGCCGGAGATATCCTCTGCTTCTCTCTGCTCTCTTCAGAAGACACCATCATGCTTTCCTTTCCGTCTGTCTTCACGGTAACAGTCTTTCCTCGTAATGAGCTAGTATGTCAGACTCCATTACTACGCGGTGTTTATATGTGTTTTGTTTTATTTGGTACTGAATAGTTGTTTACTTCATAAGGGGTTGCATGCTGCATTTGTTTTTTTTAAATCACATTCTGTGCTTGTGAATTTTAAAAGGCGTACGGCTGTGTGTACACGTCGGTTTTCTTTATTACTTGACCCTGAAATGCTCATAAGATGGCTTTTAAATAAAACTCCCAGTATTTCAAATCCGTGTTTTCTATTTGAACATTTTTTAAGGCGAATGAGTAAAGGGCCACATTCTGCACCATCCGCCATTTGGTCATTTGAATGAAACGTACAGAAACTGTCAGAAGGTTTATCAGCCAGCTCTCACGAAGTTTCTCTCTCCTCTCTCGGGAAGAGAGAGGGGGATCTCGTTGCAGCTCGCAGCATCTGTCGAAGTAGAAAGCAGACATGAAAGCTCGGTTCACAGCTGTGCTGTCCTTCAGGATGCACAGGCACAGCTTTCTTAGAGAAGAAACCAGGGCTACAACCTGGAAATGTGTATATCCTGCCATCATACCACGAATTGAGACATTAAGCATTGTGTCATTTGCAGTCTAAATACAGTGTGCATAGTAATGGGAAGCCCATTATCCCAACCCATCCTATGAGTGAATGAAAAAAACAGTTCTTAAAGGATGTTTTCAATGTTTTTAGGATTTTTGGAAATGAGTCTTAATTATTTGCAGATTCGTCAAATAAACTATTATAAGAAATGACAAAATGGTCAAACCTAACCTGCTAATGAAGACCATGTCATATGATCGAAATTTCCACAGTAATTATTAAATGGATCCTGCTGAGAGGTTGTTTTGTCAACTGCTGTCGGTGAATGTTGGTTCAAAAGTTCAACATTCAAAACAAAAATGAAAATTTTAAAAATATCTACAATTCAATGATAACTGGGAAATCCCCATTTGATTGACACAAGAAGATCTTGCGATGTGATAGAAAGCTCCAGAACAGTTACTAAATGGACTTTGTTGTCAGACGGTTGCGTCATAGAAAAGTGAAGAACATTCTCGGTTGTTTTTCACAACTACATCATCTGGTAGATATTCTCACACGTGCAAGGAAAACAACCCAACAAGATCTCATTGGTATTAAATCAGAACAGGTGCTTGGAGCTGTGTGTCGCTTTTTCACCATTATTATCTCCAACCAAAACGGTAGAAAAGCCTATTGTTCATCTTTTTATATTTGCATTTATTTTTTAATATTAGTAGCAGATTGCGCAAACATCTGTTTCATTCAAGAATAGACGAAGGACAATGTGTTATTGAGATGGGCCCTCCTTTAAATAGCCCTGCAGGCTGCACCGCACAGCAGGGGCGCTATTAAAGTTATTCAGTGACACGGGAACCCGCATTGCCAGCCTCTATTGCAATGCGGTGGCGCTCCACAGACCTTCCCCCGGTTTGTGTTGGCTGCTCGGGGATAAAGCTGAGTGCTGTTCGGTCATGTGATTCCTGCTTCTTTTTTTTTTCTTCTTCTTCTTCTTCCCCCCGTCGAAGTTGAAAGGCAGGAGCAGAGCGGTGGAGGGGGCCAGCCTGCCTTCGTACCGGTCGTGGATGCAACGTTTTCGTCCCTTTTCCGCCACATTATTGTTTGTTCCTCGCTCGGAGTGATATTTTGTATCTTCATTCCAGCCTTCCCCTCACGATGGCGGGAGCTATTATTGAGAATATGAGCACCAAAAAGTTGGTGATAGTGGGAGTTACTCTGCTTTTGTTCCAGGCGTTTGCCTTCATGGTCGGCGGTTTAATTGGTAAGTCGCCCCCCCCACCCCACACACACGCACGCACACACACGTTCACACGTTTTATCCCTTTTTGTACTTTTATCAAATTGTTTTGCTAACGTTTGTCTCTGTGCTCGCGTGCCTGTTGAAATGGAACCGTCTCCGCGCGGTAAGGGCTCAAAGTTAGAAGTTAAAGTGTTCGTTGCATGCGTCCATAGCTGCTTGAACTCAACGTTTTCATACCAGAAGGGGAAAAATGGAAAGCGCGAACTTTTCGCTTTATCTGACCGAGTCGTGCTCAAACAATGCGGCGGTTTGACACCAAAGCTGTCGAAGTGCACCTCCGTTAAATCACCGCTGGTGTATCAAGGTGTTCGCTGCCTGCATGCCACAACTGCCGGCTTCATATGTATTTGGCTAAACAAATTAACGGAGGATACCATATTTGTCTGTATTTTTAACCCGGGAATACTCTGAAACGCAGCTAATCTTTTGTGCTTCTACTTCTTTGATCCAAACTCGACAGACAGACCCCCACCACCTTTTTTCCTCCCTCCTCCCTCACCACTCGTATATAATGTCTGTCTGCTGTGGGGCCCCAGGCAGCATCTCCACCTTCCTTTCACTCCTCTCTCTCCCCCCTGTGTGAAGTCTCTCCTCCCCAAATCCCTACCGCCCTGCAGGCTGAACATTCATGTGTCCTCCTCTTCCCCTAGTTTAATTTGCATTGAGGCAGACTGTGACACACACACATGCACACAAAAAAACACAAGTGCACACAGCTGTCAAAGTTACATTTTGCCTTGAGGACTGTGTTGGAGTTGCTGTCAAGTTTCTTCAAATCCACCCACTCACGCACGCATGCACAACAGCTACACACACGCGCTCACATTTGCTAGAAATATTGAGTCCATGTCCATCTTTCAGGCATCCTGTCTCCGTGTCCCTGCAGTCCGTCTCGCTCGCTACATGGATGGTGATAAATTAGCTTGTTCGGTTCGTTCCTGGCTGAGATGGTTTTAATGAAGCCAAATTCCTTTGTGTTTGCTCGGTGGCTGGGGGCAGCAGGGGTAATTGAGTAGAAAGGGTTTTTTCTCCCCTCATTTCCCCACAATCCCGGGGACACTGCATGGGGTCAGCAGGCTGAGGGAACGGCCATTATCCTGGACACACTGATGGAGGCCGGAGGAGCCGGTGGGCTGCTGGACTCGCAAGCTCAGTTAATTGAACTGCGTGGGCACGGATAGTAGCTGGGTTTCATTCAGTCTGGTGTGTCTTCTTTGTCGCTATACATGCTTTTTTTAATTTTTACACAGCTGTTAACCCACTTAACCAGTTAAAGGGTCCTTGAAGAGTGTGTGTGTGTGTGTGTGTGTGTGTGTGTGTGTGTGTG
>CALSCE010009356.1:4086700-4111714 GCA_943593645.1 Bovichtus variegatus
GTGTGTGTGTGTGTGTGTGTGTGTGTGTGTGTGTGTGTGTGTGTGTGGTATTAATTAGCTTTAGATCGACTCATTTATTAGTAGAATGATTGTTTCAGGTCTACTTCACTAAGATGACTATTTCCAATGCACAGTTATTTGGAATTCATGCTGCACTAACTCGATTTGAGTTGAAGTTGGACGGCCCCACCATCATAATAAATTGTCAAAAAATGTAGACCTGAGAATATCATCATCTTGATTCTTTATATTTGGGTTCATATGTATCTTACTCCCCTCTTCATACTTAGTTTGGTTTGGTAATTCTTATATTTTTTTTTAAATGTAATTTTTGCCAAATACTGCACCTTACCCTGTGATGGATTATTGCTGAATCTTCTGTGAATGGTGGCTGTTACACCACATAATTGCAAGAAAGTTAAGTGGCTTGAATATTTTTTTGAGAGCGACGTAGATTTTGTTAAATATATGGACGGCTTTACTCGTTTTTAAAAAAAAAACTTGATCCAATGTTGTTTGGATGTAAGGGAGCATTCCCAGCCCATAGTCAGTCTAACAGGCTCACTGAACATGCTGATCGCCTGACATCATGATGGTTGAGCTTTTTACTCGCTTACACCTCTACTCTCAAACCACTCTGCTGTCGCTCACGTCAGACCTCCAGCTTCAACAACAGGAGACCAAAGTTTTTGTCTCTGCATGATAATGATGAATCTTTTCCCAAGCACTTCTAAAATCCTGTGAGTAGAGACTACAAACACCAGTCGTGTCAAGCTCATGAATCTCAATGCGTAAACAGTGTAATCGGTGCCTGAGAGCTTTCGGGAATTCCCCCCCCCATCACTTTAGAGAGGGAGCGCTTTGCTACCAGGCAGTTTCTAAACAGTGTTCAAAGTAATTGCCAAAGTGTTTGGACTGGATTTGGCTCCAACCCAAACTGTTGACTGTTCCTAATGGTTGCTAAGATATTAATATTGTCCATGCACAGTTTAATCCGGAGTGCTCAAGTTTTATTTATTTATTTCTTATTTTTTTTAAACTCAAACTTTGTTTGATTTATTGGTTTGAGGAGAAATTTGGCTTGGCAGGACCTTGAAACACTCTGCAGCAGTATTTCAATGTGACGGCTAACATCTCTCCCACTTTGTATTTGTCTCCCCAGCTCCCAGCCCCACCACAGCGGTCCACTACTTGGCCACAAAGTGCGTGGACACAACCAAGCACCGACAGGAGACAAAATGGTTCATGCCTTGGGGTCCAAACCAATGCGACAAGATCCGGACCTTCGATGAGGCCATGGCCAAGAAGATTGAAGCCAACAACATTGTATTTGCTGTTCACATTCCTCTGCCTAACAAGGAGATGAGCCCCTGGTTCCAGTTTATGCTGGTCATCCTGCAGTTTGACATTGCGTTCAAGATGTACAACCAGATAGGTGAGAACCAAGGATTTCTTATGGTTTCCAAAAACAACACTGCTCATGTTTCTCCCCCAGCACATGGCTTTCAAGATGTAGGAGGGGGAAGAAAGTTTAACTTAATGTGCACATGCTTGTAAGAGGCTGTGCTCACCTGTACAGGACTTGGTGTTAAAATGATCTTAAGCAAACCAAGATCCACTTAGCTGTTTGTTTTTTTTTTTTAATTTTTTTTTAAAAAATGAGCAAGTAGTAATGACGTGGTTAATTGTATTCCTTATGTGTCTCTTATGTGCCTTGCAAGTTCCTGCTCTGCATTGTTTTCAGTGGCTTGTGGATTTTTCCCAGTTGTGTCAATATTTTATCTCTTATTTTTTAGTTTCACAATCTGAAGGCAAATATTTGCAGTGGCTCTATGTGACCAAGTGAGCCTCTGAAATATTCACATCCATTGTCACTTCTTATCATTTGCATCATAAATTCAAGTGCAGAATCGTTCCAACTTTACCAGTAATACTCGTTTTCTCGTTCTCGTATTGCCTTCCCGGCAAGACGTCCTGGTAGGATGTTGCCTTGTGTTCTTATTTCAGTCCATCATGGCGAATGCTTGAGGAACCCACAGAAATGCGTCTCATTCACTAGATTGGATTTCTGTTGCACTGAAAGGCAGCAAACCATGATGGATGCCCTGCTGTTTGTTCTCAATAGGCCCTTGGGGTTTTTTGTAGACAGGCTTGTCAGACACTCTTGAGACGGGTATAAAGGGAGAGACGGAGGTAATCTCGACCCGTATCTTGTTGGTTGCCTCTGATCAATGATATGTCTTATTATCCATACTTAGGAGCCACAAACTCAATTATTTATTTTATTTGAATATGAGAAAATACCAGTTAAGTGAATTTCACAGCTGATGTTTTTTTCTACCCTTATTTCTTCAAAATTTTGCATAAATAACATTTTATGATAATTTCTGCAGTGATTTGGTAAGGTCTCATTTCAGTCACATTTCATCCATTTATATGTCACTGTGTATAAATTGTCTGAGACCCCCTTCAGAGTGGGGTTAAATTTGTTGCAGTTACTATCATCAATTTTTTTTAGGTGGCCAGACATAAAGGGTGTGAAGTGGGACCCCCCCCCCTTTTGTTGAATAGTCCCCACAGTCCTGCAATTTTACCAGTCTTTAAAGTTCAGTGGCATCAACGTGCTTTTACACCTAACCTGTTTGGTTAAAGGAACTTGGGTCTGTTGCCTGGTTAGTATGGTTCATTTGGGCTGGCGTGAAAGCTGTCTCTCTA
The DNA here is from genome assembly GCA_943593645.1 of Bovichtus variegatus. Lineage (NCBI taxonomy): Eukaryota > Metazoa > Chordata > Actinopteri > Perciformes > Bovichtidae > Bovichtus > Bovichtus variegatus. The sequence continues at coordinate 4,089,416 of CALSCE010009356.1, forward strand.
ACCCTGGTGCAGACCACACAATCGAACCGAGATTGGTTGAAAAGGTGGGTCTTGGTCTGTCCAGCGGACTCTGGTGCGGTCCGTTTGTGACGTGAAGGTAAACAAACCCACCGCAGGATCTTCTGGTGGCAGATATGTGATTTTTACCATGGGTTCAAAAGCTAAACTACTAATAAATCTGCTGATGTGCGAGTTCTGTTAAGGAAGTGATCTTATAATTGGTCTGTATAAGGCCATGTGTATATAGCCTATTTATGCAAATCATTTGGTAAGCATGGTTATGCATGTCGGCGTGGGTTTTTTCCCTGATTAATTGCTCAAAAGCTGTTAAAACTGCTGAGCTTGTATCCAACTCTGTGTACTTTGTCAGTTCATTAAGTCCATTAAAAAGTGTGTGACTATGAGCCCTGAATCATTACTGTAGTCATTATTCATAACATGCGGTCAATTTGCAGTCTGGTAATACAACATTTAAAAAAAATAAATCAGTTATTTCCTCATAAATATAGACATCGGAAGCATTAAAGTGCTGCATAAACTTCTGTCAGTCACTTTGATTTCCCCACTTTGGTCCTGATGATGCAGGATGACACAAATCGAGTCACGTTTACTCCTCTTGGTTCATTTTGTAGAAATTCAGAGTGAACATGAACTAAAATGGACCAATGTATATTTCTTTCTGCCTCGGTCCTGACTACAGGAACCACATTCTGGGTGTGAAAGCAACCCTAAGCTTTTGGGATGGGGGTCTTTAACCTCTTAAACCAGAGTGACTGACTGAATTTAATAAATGTAGTCTCATTTTGGGCCCCAGGCTCTGTCCAATATCTTATGTCTATTGTCATGAGGAGGGAAACCCACCTGTGAGTGTCCGTGGATAGAGACCGACCTTCAGCATCAGCTCAGTGCTTGAATGAGAGGAAAGGGGGGAGGAGGAGGGAGATGACTATTATCTGGAAGAAGACCAGGTCTGGGATCCTGCTAGAAGGGATTAGAGAGGAAGATGATGAGTCCAATGAGTGACTGGATCACCAGGAGAGCCTGGGAAAGGAGCTTTGACTCCTAATCACGTGTTAAGCTTCAGGGCTTGGATTGCAACAACCTCTGATGCACAGTCCACAGTAACAGATGTCTGTAAACCTTGATTCATCCACCGTAGGCTAATTTGTAACCAACAGAAAGGTAACAGACAGAATTGAAAACATGTGGAGACCAAAAGGTTTGTGGTGTACTTTTCTATGACCCAGCCTTTCTGGTCTGGCTTGTCTAAACAGTCCTGCTACAATGGTGGCCGAGTCATCGGCATCATTTGCTTGCTCACATTCTTGTCCTCGGTGGTAATGTGTTGGAGGGGCTGTGGTTGTTTACTGCCTGGCTGCCGGACAGAGGAGTCAGTGAATCAGCATGGACGGGTTTGTCTTCCAGACTCTTTTAATCTTTCTGAGCAACATGAGGTGCTGTGAGAACAAGTGGATGTTGAGGGAGCCGAGTACAGTAGATGCTGCATGTAGTAGAAACCAGCCGCAGTGGGATTCCCACTTTTAAACGCATTCAAAACAACCCAACACTGCAAAGCCACCCGAAAAATAGAAGACAGACTTATCAAAAAGAGAGTCCGACGATATCGGCAGATCATTTCAGAGATGGAGAGAAAAGGGTGCTAATAATTTAGCCTTCTGTAGCTGTATACGGCAGCAGCTACAGTTAGCAGAAGGCTGAACTATTAGCACCCTTTTCCCTCATCCCGAATCAGTGTCATCTCAAAGAACTTTACAGGCCCACAGGTTAGCAAAGAAAACAGCACGGTAGTTCTCATACAATTGCAGCTATCCAACGCATCAGGACCGCAGCCGCGAGCGGGACGATGTTGAACATGACTGACTCGTACAGGTTACATATACTCATGCTCGTCTGATAGGAAAAGCTTAGGACAGAGAAGGGAGAGCTGGAGGATTTGAGGGCTGTAGCTTCAAATTCTGCCAGGGGTTTTTTTGTGCTTTTTCCAGAAAACTGCCCTAACCTGGGGTAGCACTTAAATGACAATAAGCTGAAAGGGTATCATGGAATCTTAACCCAATTACACCAAAAATAATCTGGCTCCCCCAGTTTAACTCTTTAGAACATTTATAACTTTTATTCATTAAACTTGTTGATGGCAAAAACAAAAAATTCAGAATTCCTTAAACTGAGTACATACTGGATTTAGATCTAATAAACCCGAAGGGAAAAAAACTGAGCCAGGTCTTCCATGATTAGCATGCTGGCATGAGCTCGTCCGTGTCCTGAGCAGAAGGCTCTCTGTGCCAAAGGTAGGCGGATTCTGTTCTGCAGCTGTAACGAATAAACACAAGGCCGTCTCTTCCTTGACTATCTTATCTGTGTAACAATGTGAGGTTCGCCCTTATTAACCACTCCACCCACCTGCCCCACTCCACCCCGGCACCAAGCACCCCTTGGCCAGAGTCCAGCAATAACACAGCTGTTGAGGAGGCTTAGTTTCCGTGGCGATGGCCGCTGGACTGGAGTGGAATGTTTGCATGAAGCGAGCTGACTTCGAGGGCGTCTGTCTCGACCAATGGCAGAGTGGAGGGCATTACAGAGACAGTCGGCTGCCAGTTCTCATCTGGTTCCCTCTCCCCCTTCCTCTACTTTTTCTTTTTTTCCCCACAGCACAGGCCACCGAGTTTCTTTCTCTTCATTCCAGCTTGTTTCGTAACGGCACAAGAGGCACTCTGGAGGGCTGGAGGAGAGAACACTTGGCTTTGTAATGTGATCTAAAGATGCAGTTTTAATAGCTTGGCTTTGGATGTTTTTGTTGGATTCACTGGGCTGTTGGAGGCCAGCTCAAGGTCTTCAAGTTAATGTCAAGTAGGAAGTGACCTAGATTTGGGCCACCATGGAGCAGACTGAATCACTAATCTAGCCGATTCAGACTCATTCCAGGTGACGGGACCGCATATTAACACATGATTTGATCATGTTTGTTTTACAATATACCTACCAAACACAGCCTAGTTAAACATCTTCTTAAATGAACGTCCAATCAGTTAGAACTGCAGCCATGTAGCTTTTCAAGGATTTTTTTTAAATGAATAAAATATCCACCTTCAGCGTCTTTACACTGTACCACTCTGTATTGGCATGTGAAGCACTAGCATGGTACATGGAAATGAACAGTGCTATAGTGGGGACTGTCTCCGTGTCAGTGCGAGCAGTGTTGTCACTTTGCTGCTCTTGTAGTTAAAAGGCCGTGGCTGTCTGTCATCAGGACTTAATTTTATCCCGTCACTGGGATAATAACAGCCAGCAGAGTTGTGCGGGGAGGAGGTTTAATAGGCACCGAAATACAACAACAAGAATGTCTTGTGCCTCATTTCCACTGCATTGTCCCGGCATGGCTTCCATTGGTAAACGTTATTGATGGTAGCTGGTACCGGCAAGCTGGGCTGATACTAAAAGGTTTAATATGCGGCAAATGGCTTTTTATGTTTATTTAAAATGTATTTATGCCACCAGGTAGAGTGGCATAAATAAATAAAATTTATTTGAATTTTTTTTTAGAGCGAGATAACGTGCCGATTTGTTTTCCCCTCCATCGACCAATCGATGGAGTAGGTAGAATTCAGTCGGCTTTTTTGGTTTGAGGACGTTTATTGACGAGACGATGTTAACTAAATGTTTGTAGTGGTCTGAAAGTGAATCGCTGTGGTCATTCTTTCCAGAGGATGGAGCGCTGGCCACCATCGATGTGGGCCTGGCCTACAGAGACGACACGGTCAGCGAGTGGACAGAGATGGCTCACTCCTTTGAACAGAGGAAGCTCACCTGCAACTTCACTACTGCCAAGGTGTGGACATGACACTGTGCCTCACCATGATGCGTCTTTTAGAATACCAAAAACAACCTATTCGAAGCGTATATCGTGTATCTTTCGATACTGCTAATTATAATGATCCTTTGACGCCACCAGTGTTGGCTAATGCACATGTGATATTTATGGGCGCGACTCGCAACAGTTAGACTTGTTCCTACAGCTGATGTAGGAACATCTGGTGTGTCCGTCTATCTTTCGATGTTTTAAACCAGATCTGGTGTGTTGCTGTGTTTTTTTTTCCAGACCTTTGAGAACGAGGGACGTTACTACGAGTGTGACCTGCTGCCTTTCATGGAGGTCGGCAGCGTGGCCCATAAGTACTATCTTCTCAACATCCGCCTGCCTGTCAACGAGCGGAAGAAGGTCAACGTGGGCATCGGAGAAATCAAAGACATTCGTCTCGTTGTAAGATGCCGTTTGATTGGTACACTGCTTAATGTTGACGAGCAGTCGAGGGACCTTTTTCAACTATGAAAGGGATAAAGTTGGCCATTGAGTAATTTGGTGTTACCCCCCTTTTTTTTTTTGTGCCAATAATATAACATACACGGCACAAATGTTTCACACTGATTCTTTGTCTTCCAAGAGCATCCACCAGAATGGAGGCTTCACCAAAGTGTGGTTTGCCATGAAGACCTTCCTCACACCCAGCATCCTCATCATCATGATCTGGTACTGGAGACGGATCACCCTGATGAGCAGACCTCCTGTGCTGCTGGAGAAGTAAGGCGGCTCCCTCAGTGCTATTCTGTGTTCACCATTGTGTTGTTGTAGCCATATTTATTGTTTGAGAATTATAGTTTTTGGCCTCATTAGGGCTGATTTTAGCTACTAGCTTATGTCACTGGGCAGGTGAAAGGAAACTATAAAACCGAGCAAAACCTGGTTTAATATAACAATGAATTAAAAACTGGTCTCGTTTTATATTCCATTTTTTTAAATAACCATCTTCTCTCAAACGTGTAACGAGCTAATTGACCCTATTTGACAGATGCCTGATCAGAAAACTACTGGACCAGATTCAAAACATCAGATATTTGTGTTCATTCCTAAACCAAACACCATGAAGTTTAAAGCAGAAACTGCCAGTAGCCCTGCCTGGAGCAGATAGTTTGAATGCTGGGGAGAGCTGAAGCCATGCTCACAGCCCCGTGTTTGTCTAACCCCCTACCGTGCTGGGAAGACAGATCAGTGAGAGGCAGCGCTCTGCGCCACAGGAAGTGCCTGGCGAAGCGTGAAACGCGTTACAAAATCGGCAAGCTAGCACTCAACCGACACATGCTGCATACACGCATTCAGGACATGCACACACCAGCTCGTTGAGAGAGTCGCACGTGCTAAAGTCTCTCTCCTTCCCGCTGTATTTTCCGGCTCAAGGCTCTTATTCCCAAATGAAGCAGCAGGCTCTCAGGAAGTGTGACTCGTACCCTATTTGTGGACAGCGAATGATTTTTTTCATGCTGTAAAAGCTGAACAGTCTGCCGTCATGCGAGTCCACAGAGGTGTCAGACTGGTTTATAACATCAACCGTGTTCAGTTAAATGTCTTCCTGAGTTCGCATGCACAGCAGCAGGGCCCAGGAACATAATTAATGTTATTATTTACACCTATGCTCCTCTTGCTATCAAATGTCAAAAAAATAAATAATAATTAAAAAAATTATAATAAGTGTTTTTATATATTTGATTTTTATTTATTTTTTACTTTGAAACTGCAGTATTTTGTTGTGCAGTGTTTTTTTTACTGGTTTTCAATCACCAGTTCTGTTTGTTTTGTGGAGAAGGAGACCTGAGAGTAATTATCATGATGCCATGCTACTTCACGACGCAGATTACACATTTACAGATTTTCATACCATGCCCTTTGTCTATACACGCACACACACAGGCGCACGCATGCACTCTCTCTCTCTCTCTCTCTCTCTCTCCCCTGTTTGTGCTGGTGGTGCTCAGAACACATTCCTTGCATACCAGTCAAATGTGGTTTTGCTCCACGGAACATCGCTGACGAGCTGTCTGGAATAGCTTAGAAGCTGTGTTACATTACTTCTATTACCCACAGCATTTGTAAAAAAAATAAAAAAAAAAAAAAAAAAAACCCTTTCAGGTCACCTTTTTACTGTCGCTTTTTTCTCTTGTTCTCGTGCGCACACACTGTAGCTCTGTTTTACCTTCTTACCTATCTGTTTACTATATCCTTTCATCTACTGGTGGCGTGCTGGAACCTGCTGCAGACGACTTCTGGTCCGTCTTTCTGTAAGCCGGTTGTGCGTAATTCCTTCCCCCTTCATTCTTTCTCTCTTAATATCTGGATTTCAGGGTTGATGGAGGTTGGCTGTAAACATGTATTTTATATTTGTAAATTGGTAAATTATGTAGAACTATAAAGGTCAGTGGGGACACACTGTGCTTATAGCTGAATGCATAATCTGGTGGATAATGTCCCGAGATCGAATGAGCCTGCTTCAGCAGATGTAGCCTTGCTTTAAAACATTGATTGTGTCAGAGTAGTTTAAAACATGTAGTAAACACTACATCCTTTTTATTGCAAAGAAAAGTTTCCTCTGGGGTTGTAACTTGTTTGGTCTGATCCATTTATCTTTTCTTGAACATGGCTGCTAATGCTACAGCGATAATACTGCTACTGATGTTCATTTTGAGTATAACAAATTCATCATCGAAGAGCTTCGATGGATATATTTAAACACATGGTTGGCATTCATGATGCCGCAAATCCATCAAAAAATGTATATCCTACTACTCATCTGTGATTCATCTGTATTGATGGTTAAAAATGCTAGTTTTAAGGCTGTTCTTGCTCCCTCAGGGTAATCCTTGCTCTCGGTATCTCGATGACATTCATCAACATCCCAGTGGAGTGGTTCTCTGTTGGCTTCAACTGGACCTGGATGCTGCTTTTCGGGGACATCAGGCAGGGCATCTTCTACTCTATGCTGCTCTCCTTCTGGATCATCTTCTGCGGGGAGCACCTCATGGTACTACACGTGGCACCTTTTAACTTGATGTTTGTCTCATTGACCTGCAGGCTTGCTTGCTAACTGCGATCTCACTTGCAGCCATTCAGTGCAAAAGGTACTGAAGTCCCATATCAGCCACTCTGTGACTAGCGAATGGTTTTGAAATAAAAACATAAAAGGTTAACAGTGTTTCAGATAAGAACAAAAGTGCTTTCTTGGAGGAATGAGTCAGTGCCTCTGAATCTTTTACTCTTCCTAAATCCAGGTTAAAGCACAACCAGCTTGACCAAACAGGCGTGTGCGTGTGTGTAAAAACGTATTTATTTATTGGCATTTTCAACTACTCTGCTACCAAGGCGCTCCTTTAGTGAACTTTTTCACATCAACTTAACACAGTTGCACAACACCAAGTTTCTCACTTTTCGAAATCCACATGAAGCGCTCTTCACATCAGCATAAATTAGATCCAACGCACAGAAAATGTCTTTGTTTTTTTTTGTTTTTTTTTTTTTAAAGCTGGTTTGCCTGAAGTTGAGGTTTCATTTAAACACATTTATGATGTGATGTGTTAACTGCCTCACAAATTAATCGGGGCACACAAGGCCAAAATGCCTCCTAAATTATCATATGCCAGGCTGCTGACGAGCAATATAACATTCAAAATGCTATTTTTATTTTTATTTTTTTAAACTAAGTCCGGCACAGTGCTGAATTCACATAAAACATCACATCCAGCAAGTTTCAGGGAGAACAATGAGGGCAAAACGGCATCAGCCAGAAGAGAAACATTTTTCATTGTAGTAGTTGGCAGGTCCTAGTGACAACCCTAACAATGAAAAAGCTTCAGTTTTATCAGAATATTTTCTGCTCAAGATCAGCTAGAAACACCGAATACATTAGCGTGTCATTCACTGCTGAGCCGTTAAATCTTGCTATATTCCTCAATTTGAAAGCTGTGAATCAACCAAATGACACCCATGTCCAAGTACGTAGTGTTTAAGCAACACGTTGAGGTCTATTTCAGAGTTGCTGTTCCGACTTGAGGGGGCGTTTACGTGAATTTTCCCAGTGTGGAACACATTTTTCTGATTATTCTGACGCTCCATGAATGCAACACAAATGCCCCATCTCACATGGTTAACGAAAGTGAAACGTTATTCGTTTATCCATTATTTCAGATCCATTCCCAAAATTTAGAGGGTTCTTTCTTGGACCATGCTACACCCTTCCAAGAAAAAGTTTAAAGAAAATCAGGCCAGTAGTTTTTCTGAAAACATGACCTCCCAGCCACAATCCGTATCGGATTTGCATCTCTGTACATTTAATTTTTTATTTACCCTATTCAGAGAAAATTTCAACAGCATCATGCTGCCAACACAAGCTGTCATGTTTTTTTGATGCTTAACAATGAAGAGACCTTTTATATATTCCATCAATTTAAGTTTTATTTTAGGTGTTTTTTTTTTTTTTTTTTTACAAATACAGCGCTGTTTAAATGGATCCATCAGTGTCATCAGCACTAGTGCACTCATGATTCACATCTGGTACCTTGAAACAATAAAAGTGCTTATTTTGGCTACTGGACAATGTTCTCTACAGTATGACCTTGATCAAGAAGGATATTTGGTGATGATGGACTTGTCGTACCATGCTAATATTTGCTGTATGAAATGTAATGCAGTATATCACCTCTGCTTTGTCCTTTTCTCTCAGGACCAGACGGAGAGGAACCGTTTCTCAGTCTACTGGAAGCAGGTCGGACCCATCGTGTTTGGCTCCTTCTGTCTTTTTATCTTCGACATGTGTGAGAGGTGAGACCAAGCTTTTTCTTCACTATTTAGAACAAGAGACTTGTCTTTACGAAAGTGGTAAATATCAGTATGCAACACGGTATAATAACCTATTTATTTTAAGGCTTCATCTCTACATGCTGTGTATATTCTATGCTATTTGTAATGAAATGTTGTGACGCACTAAGAGGTAACGCATAAATGTGGTTTTTGTTCTGTGCCACCAGAGGGGTCCAGCTGACAAACCCCTTCTACAGCATCTGGGCGTCTGATGTCGGGACTGAGCTTGCTGTATCCTTTTTTGACACCTGTTCTGACTGGTATGACGCTAATAAAAACCCTTGCGTGTAAATGGCCTAATGTTTTTAGTCTCAGTTTAGGCTCTTGTTGTTGAACAAATGTTTGTCTTCAGCAATACTGTGTGCCAAGTTATCATGACGTAAAGGGATCATTTGCATGTTTATAGTAGGTAGTGGGTCTGCACGCCCCCAGGTTGATGAAACAGACGGGAGTTACCGCACTGAAGCTAACAATGTACTGCTGGGGATGGGGGCAGCAGCGAAACGCCTAAAAGAAAGCCCCTTCTTAAAAAAAAAAAAAAATCTATATCAGTTTGTGTGTATGCTATATTTAGAATATTTTCACAGATTTACCTTGTTGTCATTCAGCTCTTGTCAGACGGGGAACTGAAGCCGTTATCTATGCTCTCACCAAAGCCACCAGACTCCATTGGTTATAGAAGGGATTTTTACCTCGCAGAGCACAGAATTAGCTGCTCTACCACAGGCTCGAGTGGTTAGTTTGTTTGTGTTATTGTGCGACTTTGGTGATGTTTTTTTTTTTTTTTTTTAAATGGAGTCTGGTGGCTTTAGATGACACAACGGCTTCAGTTCCTCATCAGAAAAGGTAAAGCACTGTACATATTCTAAACTGATATTGACTTTTATTTATTTCCTTTTTTAAGGTGGCTAAAATAAGTTTAGCTACTGCCCCTGTCCACAGCAGTACATTGTTTAGCTTCCGTGCATTAACTCCTGTGTGTTTCTTAAAACTGGGGACGTGCCGACCGTCATCTACTGTAGCTAATACACTGACTCTGGATTTAAAAACCTCACACAACCCCACTACAAAACATCCAAACTCTCCCTTTTATTGCTTTAGCATGAGCTGCAAACTGTTCTCTCGACCAATCAGATGAGAAATAATTCAGTAATGCCATGTGTGAAGGCATTGCCCGGGGTATCGGAGTGTTTATGTGCGTGTACCTTTTGGGTTGCTTCGCTGGCTGAGCAATGCAAGATTTATCAGCTCACCTCTTCAAAACAGCTGCCCCCCTCCCTGGTGTTTTCCCCCTTTTTCCTGCTTTTCCATTCAGTCCTATCAAAAGGACAAAGCTGCTTAATGTTCCTGACTCAGCGGTTTTGACGAAGACTGTGGTCAGTTTGCAATTTACTGCATATGTCACATTTGGATCATAAAAGGTTAAACCTGCATACCAGGACACAAAGTCTACTTGCTTTACAATGATGAGGTTATATTTGTGGACAAAGAATTGAAGTAATTCTACAGTATGCACCACCACTTCTGAGGAGTGTGTTTGGTTGATTCCTTCACTGGTGTTGCCTCAGATGGCGTTTATCATTGTGGCAGGGATCTGTGCCTGTCTCTACTTCCTCTTCCTCTGCTTCATGGTTTTTCAAGTCTTCCGCAACATCAGCGGTAAGAGGACGTCCCTGCCCGCCATGTCCAAGGCCAGACGGCTGCATTATGAGGTGTGTGTTTTTCATCTGGCAGTCTTGCATTCTTAATGGTTCATTATCGGCCATGAAAGGATTTCTCTGCTACACGGACTATGTTTTTTTTAAATTTTTGATTAACTGTTTTATCGCCATTTTTAGGGTCTGATTTTCCGGTTCAAGTTCCTCATGCTGGTCACTCTGACCTGTGCTGCCATGACTGTCATCTTCTTCATCATCAGTCAGGTGAGTGCCGCAATGTTATGAAATCAGACATAATTGCATCCATAGGACATTTATTTATGTGATAGTTGGTGACATTTGACTATCAAAGCTTCTTTGTTGCCGTTCCAAAACGTACAACACTCTGCCCTTTTTTTTTTACTTTTTTTTTTTTTTTTTTTAAAAGTATTTTTCTTGTCTGTCCAGGTGAATGAGGGCCACTGGCACTGGGGAGAGCACACAGTGCAGGTGAACAGCGCCTTCTTCACCGGCATCTACGGCATGTGGAACCTGTACGTCTTCGCCATCATGTTCCTCTACGCACCGTCTCACAAACGCTATGGAGACGAGCAGTCAAGTGGTCAGTGCATCACCGGTAACTACGTGTTTCTACTAACTTTCTAATGGATTCAGGTGGATGCAGTGTCAGTCGTAAATGTTCTATACTGCTTCATAGTGGTGGAGTATATTATACACAACAACTTCTAGCTATTGTAGCGGTTAAGTCTAGAATATAAGCTGGACAAAGAATAAAATATACTAGATAATTCTCTCTCTCTCTCTCGATATCTCTCTCTCTCTCGATAGATATCTATCTGTCTATCAACATTTCATCTTTTCTATCTCATGGCTTTCGGCAATAAATCAATAGTGCTATAATTGTAAAACTAATTATTAGTTTGTATTGCTTCTCTTGTATTCAAGGTATTGGTTAAATGTCATTATTCTCCCACTAACTCACTTCATTCTGTCTGTCCTCTGCTGTAAAGCTGCCTATTCATCCAAAGTTAGTTTTTTGGAGGAGGAGGAGGGGGGGGGGGTTTCAGAAGGACTCAGATTCCCAAGGGAAAGAAGAGTCTCTTTGGCAAGAGAGGGTGACTCTAATGGACACCAGGCTTCCTTCCAGACAGAAAGGGAGGGGAGTGGTGCAGAGCAAGGAAGTAATGAAAACCATCCCTCCATCTCCTGATGTCTGTGACGCGGGGGGAGAAAGAGGGTTTGGAGATCTGGAAGCTTTCCCTGGAGTGCGTCAACCAATCTCATGGGAGGGGCGCCTCTCTGTTGATTTACTTCATCAGCTCTCGAGTTTCACTTCTGTTTAGAGTATTTTAAGTTGATGAAATTCAGCTAAAGTTGTCCCATCATTGACATGTCTGTGCATCTGCTATTTCAATGATTCATATCATTGTGGATCACCACAAGATGGAAATGCCCATTCTGTGTTACATAGGACTTTGGTTTCACTTGCTTCCCACGGGTCCTTGAAATCCTTTTAAAAGTTTGGGAATTTGAGGAGAAAAAAGCCAAGTCTATTATAGAGCTTGTATTTATATATTTTATGCAAAGATAGAAATTGAAGTTCTTTTTTGATATATATATTTTTTGACTTGATGTTGGTAAATAGGCTGTCTGCATGCGTGTCTCCTGCAGTTGCATAATTTTTTCCTGCACCACCTGTTGTTCGTGCAATGAGTGATTGGAGTCGTGTGATGCAGGTTAAGCAGCAGCAACAAGCTAACGTTAAGCTAACTTTCAGCTATGCCTGGAAAATGTAAATGGCTCACTAAAGACGAAGACATAATGGCTTATTAAAGATCTACGATGCATCCGTATGGCCCGACGCAGAGCCTGCAGCAAATCTGTAAAGGTTCACGCCATGACCTTGATCTGTGTCTGAAACTAGGGCATGTTCAATCCTTTTTTAATTTGAGGGATTTAAGCCTGAAAAGTACTTAAAGTCATTGGATTAGATTTTTAAGGTGTGGGAAACCACACTAACTAGTTGTTTTCATTTAATACACATTATTGAAAGGTAAAACTTAGTTTAGTTTAGAAAATAAATAAACGACTGCGATTTAAAGGTACAGTAAAAAGATGGGGCAATATATTTAATAATTCTTTATTTGCCAATATTAAATCAATGCTTTGAAGGCACAAAAATTGCATTGCCAATAAATTTCGGGTCTGAAAATACATTACCACGCCCACTAACTTCCAATCCGAATACAGAGACTGATAATCTGGTTGGTTGAACAGCAGCAGATGACGTCGTCTCTCCACCGCTACAAGATCCATGCTGTTCAATGTTCTGTTGTCACGTCATGCGATTTTGGTGTTGATGTGTCGTGTTTACGTGTGCAGGAGACACCGGCGCAAACAGTGGAGAGGACATCCAGCTGACTACTACCATCACACATGTTGATGGTCCCACTGAGATCTACAAGATGACCGGCAAAGAGGCCCAGGAGTAGACGTCTCACTGTAACTAAGGCTCCCCTCGACTACCTGCTGCTCCCACGACCTCCTCCCTCGTGTATGTAATCAAACCGGCTTCTCTCTTTACATCGCCGGTCATGAAACGGCATCAACAATCCATCTTGTATGTAACCTACCAGTCCCTCAGTTACTGTCCTGTTCCAGCACCAAACCCTCGGCTGTGTGACTTGTACGTGTATCTCTAAACGCTGAATATTATCAACACTCCTATTAGTCCTTTTTTCATTTCACGGTGGAATCTTTTCTTGCATTTCATTCTTTATGTAAACTGTGTTGTGTTTGTAAATGTTGCACAATGCTTTTGACACCAAAAAAAAGAGATTGGAGTGTAAAGAAAAGCATTTCTTGGTGGTCAGAAGTTGCATATGGCAGCCATCGCACTCCAGTGTTTGTAAAGACCTGAGCTTTTGACAAAGGACAGCGAGATTAGCGGATGCATCTAGTTAGATTTTTCTGCTTAATGTTCCTGTTTTATTCTCAGTCAAGGCTTGAGTGCCTGTCACAAATAGTCTTCCATAGAAAGTAGATCATGTTCAGTACTGCTGTCAGTCTTTCGAGTGGACATCTTTTTTTATATCATGTATGTACAGACCACATAGCTACTTTGGGAAATGCATTACTGTACGTTCATTATGTTACAATGTAGATATCTATTTTTTATAAAGTGCTTATTTTCATCTTTACAAAATACATGCATCAAGCTCCATCATTTTGAAGTTGACTGTAGCCTATTATACATGGTTCTTAGTTTGTTTTTGCTTTTTATGCTAATTTAAATAAAAACACTTTTACTTAACCTTGTGTATTGTCAGTGTTTTGAATGATAAGACTTGTATACGAGTCCTTTTTTTCTTTTTTAAGTCTCATTTGCCAGTAATTTAAAGGGGAATTAAAATATTCTGTCAGTTGAAACATTTTGAAATAAATTCGTGTTTGCAAGTACTGTATGTCTGAATATGAACATGCATTCATGGGGAGAGTGCGCCTCCGCATGGCTCACAGCAGAACAACAAACCTGCGATCACTTTCTCATCTGTAAAGCTAGCCAAAGAAAGCTAGTGTCTGACCGGAAGTTGTGCTTTTTAAAGATTTTTAATTAAAAAAAAAAATATTCCTAACGAGAGATTTTTGGCGCATAAACTAGACTTTCATTTGCGTGTATATGCTTCATGAAAAGATGGCAAGCTTTAATGCTGTTACTTCTTCTTTGGGAGGCTTTGCTTTTACTCCACCAAATGTGGGGGAAATGAACTGCAGTTACCAGTTAAGCTGCATATTAAACTTTTACCCGATTGACAATACAATGTGTACAAAATGTTCCTGGACATCTTGAACAATATTTTTTCTCAATTTGTAGAGGAGCACACAACCCTTTACTTAATAACACTACGCTATAACTAATAAAAGTAATGTTTTACTAACACATGACTCATGATTATTTAGTGCAGGATGTATCTCGACTTCCTGTTTTTAGCCATTAACAAATAATCACGTCTCTATGACTTTATATGATTAGTTCTCACTTAATAGATTATCAATTAAAGAATTTTAATTCACAGTTACTTCATACATTAATTGATATGCGAGCAAATTGGCAATATATCATAGAAATATGATATCAATATGTTACAGGTTCATGAACATTCAAAAACATTACCAGGGTGAATTCTTCATAATTTGGCACTTTTTTACTTACTTTCACTAACCAAAAGGGCTGTAGTGAGGATTTTAGAAATACTGAGGTCATCACAATGCACCTCCTTCGTAAATAAGAAAAATACAGGTTATTACCATTTTTACTTATTTGGATCTTTCCTTCTTTAATTTGTTAATTCAATTTATTAAACTGTTTCTAAATTGTATTTCCCAACATGAAGGTTTAAATGCCATTTCAAAGCTCTCTCCATGTTGCCTGGAATAAAGTCTGGTGAATATTTTATTTATTGGCCTAAAAGTAGCCTAATTCAAATATAATGAGTCTAATAATATTGTCATTCAAATACCAACCATGTGTACGTTTTAATGCATACCAGCATATCCTCCGTTTATTTCCACTGGCACAAAGTTTTATAAAATCTCAACAGAGGTGTTATTTTGAAAGTCTTATCCGGAAGTAGTATTTCTAGCGACAGCGACCTTGACGCTGGTGAACATCCACCAGTGTGTCGGTCGGTCCGCCTCTCTCCTCCCGACTCAGTTCAGCTGGTCTCGTCGCGAAGCTTCAAGTGGCGGAAGAAAAGGAGAGGAGAGGGGGAGACAAGTCAACGAAATTAAATATTAACTCCACCCGTCAGCGGGAAGTGAAAGCGGCGCGACTCGGCTGCTCTGAAGTCTCCGGCGAGGTCCACGTAGAGCTGGTTTCAGTCTATGGTGTAAACACACCGTGTAGTTGTGACATTTCGCCGAAAGGTCTCCTCCCAGGCTGTTGACGGATACAGCTTGGCTTCAGGGAAAGGAGGCACGGCGACACCTGACTGTACATTCCCCCGGCCAGGTAAGACACGCTGGCACATTCCCAGCGGACACTTGGTCTCAGTCTGCTCTACTAACCAGACATATTTACTGTCATTGCTGCCAGCGCTCGCTGGCTTCATCCGTTTATGCAACACGTAGGCGAATGTATGCCGAGCATTGTTTAAGTGTCCTCGTCTGTGGCTGCAGTGAGCAAACCCATCACTGCGAGGCTCGCCGCTTCATGAATACCGTATTCAACAGGTGATCTCTGGAGCGCGAGCTTCCCTCCGCAGCCCGGGGCAGTCTGGGCCTCGCGCCCTGCTCGTTCTCCACAGGCCCCGCCGTCTGTGTTCGCCACACAGGGACTTCTTTTGGAAATCTAAATACATTATTCAAGTACAGAAAAGCCCTTTTTATAGATGTATTAAAAAAACAAACAAAAAAAAAACAAACACACAAAACCAACCCAGCCACCTCCTTCACATTAGTCCATTATGCAACAGGTAATGTCTTGCAACATTGCCAGCTTAATCCAACATAAACCAATTATATTATGAACCTGGAGTGAGGGTTGAAGTGGAGGCCTCGGCCACACAGGGCAGTGGCTGAGATGTTGACATGGAGCAATGAGCATCAACAGCTCTGTTGATGTCCCCCTGGCCATGAGGAGGACAGACCGGCCATTGATAAGGCCAACTCATTAGTACCCCATTCACCGCCATCAAAGCCTCCTCTCAACGGCCATCAGCATGAGTGGGTCGCGCCACACACTGGAAGCTGAGGATCACACACTTCCTGCCTTCCACGCTGATGACAAGGCTTTGGTTTTGGTGTGACACTCATTAAGTTTCATTATGAAGGACCACACAGCCTCATCGCTGACACTGGCCAAGAGGAAGTGCCTCAGAATTCAGACAAACATGCAGATATTAAGTAGAGCTGCAAAGATGAACCGATTAGTCATCAACTATTGTGATAGTCGATTGGTCGGTTTTGAGTAACTTTCTAAGGAAATGCTGATTCCGGCATCTTAAATGTGAGTATTTCCTGGTTTCTTTACTCCTCTGTGACAGTGACCTGAATATCTTTTGAGTTGTGGACAAAACGGGACATTTGATGACATTTCGAACGACTAAAGTGATTCTCAGTAACTCAGAGATTCTCAGTGATTTTATTGATTTTAATCGACAGATCTGCAAACGCACCACTTTAAATCTTGTGTTTACTTGAGGTGTGCTTAGAAATTTCTATGAAATTAGTAATTCAGCGTGGAAAAAAAGCATTAAAATTACTAATCTTCTGAAGAAATCTTAGCATTGAAAGCAGTAGAAGCAGGGACAAAATGTTTTATTAGAAATGAAGACTATGACGTCCATGAACAGCTGCCTTGTCTGATGCTGTCTGATCATGAGCCTGTCTGGTGCAATTCCTCAGAACAAACACTAACCGCCTGTATTTGCAAAATCGGTATGTTATTCACAAGAATTCTTCATTCCCTTCCCTCATTTGAATTGACAGAACAGCAGAGTTCCCCAAATACTTCTAATCGAGAGATGTGTTTAATGCCGAGGTAGAAAGCTGACCTCTGACACCAAACACTCACGTTTTCCAGCTCTCTCTACCAGCTTTAATGCCATGGGCTGCATTTGGAGCCGTTTGAGTAGGTTAGCCCGGCTTGCCGCCAGGATTCAACGTGACGTGTGATGCATGTAAATTGATTAGTAACAGGAGGAGGGGGGTATGTGGTCGAGATGGGAACAATGTCTCGCCTAATGCTAAAAAACTCCTTGTGCAGTTTGATATTGAGGGGAGGATGGATGTGAATCTCCTCACTCTGTCTCCATATGAGTCTAACTGCTTTAACAGTGGAGGATCTGTTGGGATCATGTGGGAAGTGGCACACGAGCCGTAACCAATGCTGCCTTATCCACCAGCCACATGGCTAGTGAATGTTCACATTTACCAGCCACTCAATAGAGAACCATTGTTGTTTTTTGGGGGGGGGGGGGGGGGCTGGTGAGTAAAGCTAATCTACCTGCCAATAGAGCTACAATGATTAGTCGACTAATCAATAAGTCGATTGATGGAAAAATGTGAGAAAATGCAATTTCAGCCTCTCGAAAAAGGAGATTTCCTGCTTTTCTCTTAAAGTGAATATCTTTGGGTTTTGGACAGTTGAGATATCTATATCAGAAAAATATCTGCAGATTAATCGATAATTAAAAGACTCTGTAGTTGCAACCCTACCGAATGTTTTGAGCCCTGTTTATCGGCTGACTCCCCTGACACAGAATGCTGCCCGACTTGATCTGCAGCTCTGCCGACGACCTTTTGTTAAACAGTTGGGTGCAGGAGGAAGACGCAGTGCAGCCTCCCGGCAGCCAGGATCTGTTTCCTCATAGAGCTGCGTGTGGACTCCCCGCAGGTCTTCACCGTTTGGGGAAGTAGGACTTGGTGTGTGTGTACGTGCCTGTGCGTGCGTGCGTGCGTGCGTGCGTGCGTGCGTGTGCGTCTTTTCACTGAACTCGCCGGGCTGAGTGGTTCCAATATGTTCTTGAACACACAGACGCAGAACTAACGCACATGTTTGCACCTCATCATGTTGCATACACACTCTTTCTACTCGCTTATGGTAACTACACACTCACTGAAACACAAATGAGACCATTTGTCACACATGATTAGCAAACTGAATCTGTGAGGGGCCCGACTGTTGGTTGATAAAACAAGCGGCTCAACGCTCTGAGACATTTTACAGTTTTTAAAAAATGTCTTATATAAATAGATTAATTCAGAAGAACAACCTTTTAGTTTCTTCAGCATTAATAAATAACTGTTAGTTGCAGTCCTAAAATTAATTTGATATTTTTAATTGACTTATTTATAAGTCAATTCAAAATATTGACTTATAAATATTTTCATATTGTCATATTTGTCATTCATAGTAAATCATAGTAAGTGTCCTTGGATTTTGGACTGCTGGTCGGTCAACACATTTAAAGATGTCACCTTGGATGTGATAGACATCTTTCATAATTTATTTCATTTTTATAGACAAAACAACTATACACCGAAAGAAAAAAGTCGATGGCTGATAATGAAAATAATCATTAGTTGCAGCCCTACACTTGTTTTTCTGCCCTAAAGATATTTTTTTTGTTGTTCATTTAACAAAAGAAGTTGTCAAATGTTAAGTATTATCTGAACCCAAGCAGACATACTACAGCTCTTTACAAATGTTTATTTCAACGAGTATAAGTAAACTAGATTACACATTTGAGGAGACATTTGGTTCACACGGTCAGAGACTTGACAATATGACGACATAAATACGTCAGAGATTACTCCAACTGTTAAGCTGCCTTCACATGATCAGCTCTGGTAGCAGTAACCCTGCATGGATGTGATATGATCATTGTTGTATGGCCCGGCTCAGGTTAAACCCTTTGTAAAACGTGGACAGATGCATACGGAGAATGAATGGCATAGACCGTTTTATTATTGTATTATCTAGTTTGACAGTGAGTCTAGGAATAAACAAAAACTTTTTTAATTAATTGTTAAAGTGAAGCCACACTCGTTGGCTACTTCCATCTTTCGTACTCGGCAACCTTTTTTTTCTTTCTAGAGTTAAAGATGGCAGTAAGCCACCTCGCTTCTTTCTCGTCTCTGTTGAGAGTTGCACATGTGCAGTAGTGATCGGGCAGGATGTGGGGATCGGGCAGCGAGTGACACGTGTTGTTGTTGTTGTTGTTCCCATGTAGCATAAATGAGCTGATAACTGACGAGATAACTGCCGGATCGGGTACTCCCTGGCATTTTAGGGTGTATCTGAGGCATTTTCCAGTCCTGGTATCAGAACAACTTCCTTCAATATCTCTGGGTATATTGAATTATTGTCAACAATCCATGATTATCATGGCCGAATTGGATTTTTAAACATGAGTTTTTAAAAACACCTGTGTGATAAATCCCCTTCATTTCAGGTCTTTTTATGTTGCTGGGTTAGCTCAAAACAGACATTATTATTATTATCAATAAACACATCGAAACAACTCTGTAGTTCAGAGGTTGTGTGTGTGTGTGTGTGTGTGTGTGTGTGTGTGTGTGTGTGTGTGTGTGTGTGTGTGTGTGTGTGTGTGTGTGTGTGTGTGTGTGTGTGTGTGTGCGCTCTGCATTGTGCATGTTGGGAGTCACAAGGCCCAGCCTACAGTGGTTTGCTTGAATTCCACCCTGCCCAGGAGCAGATGCACTGAGGAGTGGTGGTGACATTGTGGATATATACAGTCACACCCATCTGTTGGTTTGGCAGCAGAATAACTTGCTTCCATTAAATACCAAAGGTTACTGGATCCTTTATAAAAAAAAAAAAAAATAATTAACAAAAAGGTATTCATTCTTGGATTTTGTTTTCTTTCTTTGTCCGTTCTAAATGTGCATATTCGTTAGAAACTGCAGTGAATCAAATGTTAAAGCACAATGGTACATTGTTCACTGCTGGCTTCAGGAAGTACTAATCAGGTCAACATAAAGCAAAGGCAAGCAGAAAGTGTTGTCAAAGCAACCGTCTCAGATGGGTAAGGTAGCGTAACAGACCTCATTTCCCCTCATTGCCGTTAATGTGTCAAGAGTTTTTGATTGTGATTCATTGCCATGGCTTATTTTCTCCCCCTGCTCCCCCTCTGCCTTTGCACTGAAGCTTTGTGCAGAGCTTCTGTTCGTCAGTCTGAGCGGAAAAGTCAGTTTATGCACAGAAAGGTAGAACCGCTGTCTAGGAGACGATAATCCACCATGGAATCACTGCATGTGTGTGTGAGCACATAGCTCATCTTTAAGGGCTATGAGATTTACATTAAATCAATGCACTGTGGAGCTCAGGGTAACACAAAATAAATAATCATCCAAATAGAACCCTGGACGTTTGTGAGTTCAAGAGCAAGGCACTTCACCCCGAGTGGCTCCAGGGAGACTGTCCCTGTGGTTAGATAAGAGCTAAATGACATGTAATGTAAAATGAACATATTAACCTTACTATTTAAGACTGTTTCGCATTAACATTACTCACACTGACAAGTAGCGTACCTTATCAACTTTTTACACTTCCGCATGAACAATCGTGAGACAGCCAAACATCAGGCAAGTGCAACAACACGTGACATACAGTAGCAAACCCGCCTAATATTACTTAATAATCCAACCGCAAGAAGGCCAGTTCAGCGTCTGTCTTGCAGCCTTTTATTTTGCAAAGCTCGCCAACGACTGAAAGCCAGTCCCGGGTTTTATTCTCGTCCGGCTCGGTTATTCTCTCCTTTTCTCTTCTTAGCTTCCTCCAGCAGTCACCTACTGCCCTGGGCCTGAACCTCCTCCTCCTCCTCCTCCCAGAGGTCCCCCGGTGCTTCAGGTCCTGGCAGCACAGCTAAAACTAAACTCCTAACTAGCTGATGACAGCTACGGCTAGCAGCAGTTACTGTTACTTTAGCAACAAGTGATGCTTTCTGTCCATCAGGAAACTCACTTGAGAGTAATTTCTCCATTTTAAAATATGATTTCAGTTTCGCAAAAAATCAACGTTGTGCCATAAGGCCTTACGCTCTTCTTGCGGGAGATTGTAACTGCTCTCCAAAGTTACATCGTGCAAGAACCGGGCGTACAGAGACACCATCCCCCCTATTACAAGTCAGTGTAGCAAAATGATTTTGAAGCTCTTATTTTAAGATGAAATAGTTGTATAATGTTGCTTTAAGCGATAACTCATGACCTAGGGTATGTTGTGACCTGCCGTGGCCTACCTAGCACTGGGGCCTGTGATAGCTTGTTATGAGCTAACGCAGAAACCCAAGATGCCTCACTAAAGTAAAAACACGCCTTTTGGAGGAACCTTTCTTAGATGTGTCAGAGTCGACGGAGGGAAACCTGTGTGTGGATTCTGAGGACTTGCTTTTCTCTGCAAGCATCAAACATTCTTTACTGTTTTTACTTTTTCTTTTTATTATCCCATTGATATGGACCAATCACATTGTATGATTTGAGTGACCTGTTTTTAAAAAAAATATTGCATAACAGCGACATGTATTACTTAAATTACATTATACATAAAAAGTGTAACAGTGTCTTCACAAAACATATGTAATTGTGCATGCATATTAGAAACTAATGTTATTGGTGTAAAAGAACCCCTTGCGACGCAGAATAATACCTTTTAAAACCAACTCCTGGTCTCCAAAGGCACAGTGACATTTCAAGACTCTTCTTGGTCCAGGTTGTTCTCCAGGCTCCAGTTCTCTGCCAGCGCTGTACACAGCTGTCCGTCCTCAACTCTGATTGGACGGAGACAAGGAAATAAGATAGGTGTGTGTTTAGAGTGTAAACTACTATGAAGTGACGGGACACATTGTTCGGTATTTTCTGATTTGTAGATAAAATATATTGGATGAATTTAATGAAAAGAATTATCAATTGGAGCTCAATTTACAACTTGAACTCAAACAATTATGTTTATAAATATAAATACATTTATTTTGGAAAAATCGCACTGATGGGTTTGATATTAATGGACTTAGAACCCAATTAGTGCTGCAACTACTGATTATTGTCATCGATTAATCTGCAGATTTTTTTTTCTCGATTTATTTGTTTGGTCTATAAAATGTGAGAAAACAGTGAATTGTTTCTCAAAGACCAAAGTGATGTATTTAAATATCTTGTTATGTCTGTCCAAAACCCAAAGATATTCAATTTTTAATATGATATAAAACGGAGAAAAGCAGGAAAACTCCATGCTTGAGACGCTGAAAACTGAACTGCATTTTTTGCATGAAAAAAAATTACAAATAAAGATGAATCGTTTATCAAAATGGATAGCAATACATTTTCTGTCGAACAACTCATCGATTTGGTCTTATTGCAGCTCTTAACTCGAACAGAAGTAAGTGTGTGTGTGTGTGTGTGTGTGTGTGTGTGTGTGTGTGT
>CALSCE010009356.1:4112114-4125087 GCA_943593645.1 Bovichtus variegatus
TGTGTGTGTGTGTGTGTGTGTGTGTGTGTGTGTGTGTGTGTGTGAGAACAGTGTCACTGTGATGGCTTCTTTCATTGCGTTAACGCCCTTTATGGGTCTATGGGGAAGTTTGCTGGCACCACAAACAAAGGCCAGTATGTGTGCTTCCTCACTGAGGCCGAGTCGGGACTGGAAAGGAGCTCGACACCTGTGGCACAGGGCTCGCATCTACAAGTGCGTGTGTGAGGAAATGAAATGTACCCCCCTTTTTTTTTTTTTGTTGCCTCAAAGTCCTCGGGGCCCCAAAGTTTTTGTCCGATGCCACACTACGTTACTGTGATTCCAACAAGCAGAAACAGGTGTCCAAGAGATGCACAATCCCCGCCTGTCTCGGTGTCTCCTTGGTAAAAAAAATAAATAAATAAAAATAAATTGACTCACATTTGACGCACATTAAAGAGCTCCAAGGCTTTGTTTGACTGATTGATTATAGAGTCATTTGCTATGTTCTGGTGCAGGGTGGAACAAGGCCTCACATTTTGTTCAGGAATGGTTTTCGTACAGTGGGTCCTTGTGCAACTACCTCTCCGGACTGTAACAAATATGCAATGTTCCCTTTGCACGGGCTTCTTATTGAATAACTACACCCTTATCTGATTGTGCGGAACGTTTATTTTTGTTCTTACCAGGAGCAGTCAGCCTCATAACCTGCAATTCAGACATTTCCTACCATTCTCTGAGTGCACACGTCCCTATATGTTGAAGACTTTACCACAGTAGAGTTTTGTTTGACATTTTCCACTTTAGCCAGCAGCTTTCTGCGTGTTATCCTGTATTGACTGTTTCGTTATTTCAAACTTGGGCTGCGCGTTACCTTGTGTCGGCATCGACATTGCGATATGCACATGCACAATAGTCACGTTGCAGTATGTGCAACGTCAAGTAAGGCAAAATCAACTCAAACGCACCACGCTACGACTTTTTTGCTGCTTGATGTGAAAGAAAATACTTGCATGGTTCTCATTTTCCACGACTAATCTACAAGAGAAGTCTGTCTGATTTTAGAAAATCATTTACTCTAATTTTAAGAGTTTTGGATACACAGTTTGTTGCTAGTGAATCTGCAGGCACCGCAAACCCATTCATCAAACAACCAAAGCAGGCCCGCTAGTCGTCGACCGCAACCTGAAAATGAGCGAGGAACCGGAGGAAAAAAAACCTCCAAGGGAAGATTTGGTTGCAAAAAAAAAACACGAAGTGTCAGTTGTAAGGAAATATTTCGACTACAGTAAGGTTGGTGTTGACCAAAAGCAGATACTTGGTCGTCCTCTGGTGAAGATTCCTGTATATTTTCATGTATAGAATATATATCACAGCAACAACAAAAAATCTCCATGGTCAATTTTTTTCCAATATCGTGCAGTCCTACTTCAAACCCCTTGTATGAATGAGACAGGTGGACCCAGTGACCTCAGTCTGCGCTGAGAAATGGATAGAGCATGAAGGGAAAGGAAGTAAAGGGAGACGGACGGAGGATGAGGAGGAGGCAAACATCATTTGTGAGGGATTTCGGGGTGGGCTGCAGAGGAAGTGGCCTCAGTGTGACCCACAGAGTGAGCCTCTTCCTCCGCCTGACGCGTCTTTGAAACTGTTAGATGGAGGGAGGAGCAGCCATTCATGTGGTTTCTGATTAATAGTATCTCAGACCCGTGTGGGGGTGGGGGTGTGGGTGTGTGTGGGTGGGGGTGTGTGTGGGTGTGTGTGTGGGGTGGGGGTTTGTAAGTCGATGCGTCTGTCTGAGAGTCTGTCTGCCTCTGTTCTTGATGTATTTAGGCTAATAATTTCAACTGTCATGCCTTGCTGTCTTAAATGTCGTGTAAATGTGTACTGAATCCACCTAATTTATCTGACTTGCTTTAATTTGATTAGTTTTTTTTTAGGACTGGAACATTTCTTTAAATGATGCAAGATGGGTGACCGGATTTCACTTTCCCTTTCTGTTTCCTAACTCTGCAGATGTTGTTCTGCTCTTCACCTTAAGCAGCATGACCGGTAATTCTGGAGTCACGTTGGCCATTTTAATGCATCTTGACTTCAGGGTTGTTTTGGGGGATTTTGTTTGGATTTTATACCGTTTATGAAGTGTTTTGATTGACCCTTTTATGCACTTATCTTCTGAAAGGGACGCTACACCAATTTTTATACATGAACTTTCACAAAGGGTACTCGGTACTCGGCACATGACGACATGTGTATTGTGTCCTCTTTGACTTTGCAATTTTGAAAAAAATAATAACCCTGATGGTGTCACTGGGTGATCTCAGCTTGGACTTGACACTTAAAATTTGTAGCACAAAATTGTCTCTAGGTATGGCAATGTCCAGGAATATCTTTACACTTTGCACAGACATTCATGGCCAACAGATGAGAAAACCTAACGATTTTTTGGACTTTTCCTCTCGTGCCACCAGTATGTCCAATTGTTCTCCGGTTCCCCCTCAGGTTAACACTGTTAGCCGGCTCAGCCGCCTGCATATTGAGAGCCGTGTGGAGGCAATGCCTCAATCATAGAGGTTGAGTGTGAAAGAAGCGTGTGTTTCTAATGAAAGATTCTAGTTGAAGTTGCATTATGGGAAACGTGGGATCCAGTCAATCTGTTGTGATTTTCCCAGCTTTATGGATGTCACACACTAAGTTACTAGAGGACCCCTTTATTTGGAGCTTATATGGATAAGAGAAAATCTAAGTGAATGACTTGGGTGTCCTCTCAGTCATCAGTCAATCCTTTTCTCTGGTCTCGGCCTTTTGTCCTGACCAGCTTCCCGCTCGGCACTGACCAAGGCCTTCAACGTCAGCCGGCCTTGTGAGGATCCAGTCAGACTGATAGTGCTAATCAGTTTGTAAGAGTGTACTCATCAGTAGATAGTAACTGTAATAATGCTGTAATTAATACTCCAAGAATGTAATGAATATGCTTTTGTCACAGTGACTGTTGCATTTTTCTAACTGTAACTTTATCCCCTTTCTTGGACACTTTCCACCAACTTGTTCCTGTTTTTTTTTTTTTTTACCGTGTGTGTTCGTGCATGGGGTAGTCCTCATGCAACTTGTCTCGAGATATCACGTGCAGTAATCTCATGCCTGTCATTCCTCTCCTCCTTTGATTTTGTTCAGAAATGTCCCTTCTTTTCTTGCTGATAAGGTCACTCCTAAAGTTCTCCTACGCTTCCTGTAGGCCTCTGGGTTTAAAGAAAAAAAGTTGCTTCTTTTCAGCATTGTTTGGCTTATTTAAGATATGAGGAAATCAACTCATTGTCACATCTGAGAGGCTGTACCGTTTGTCTTTGTCTATTGTTATAAATAGACAGATGCTCTGTCTTCGGGACTGCTTAGGACTCTTAAACTAAAGTCTCGTATCTAGCCCTGTGATCTTTCTCTTATCTAAGTTCAATGCAGAGATGACACACAAGTAAGTGAAACTTCTCAGAATTAGGGTAAGAAAACGATACCTACACTGTCCCAGCCTGCCTGTTGAACTCTGACCTGTAGGACAAAGTTCAGCAGTTTGTAGACAAATACATTTCACCCTGAGAGCGCGACACACTAGAGTAAGCAAAGCTTCTCAAATATCCATCGATTTAATGAGGCAGTGTGCTAAACATTGACTAATGTCTCGTGCACCAGGAGGTCTGAGCGCTCTGAAATGTGGATGCAGGTACAGACTCGATGTCTCTTCCTGTCCCAAATTTCCGTTTCAATCATGCGTTTATAGGTGATCGCCATTGTTGCAATGCCAAACAGCTGACAACCTGTAATAATAACGTATGCTAAAGAAGAATACATGAAAAAACTAGACATTTACTAATGTAAGGATAGTGATGTTAAAATAACATGCACTGCAGAAGCAAAGACAAAAGAAGTGTGTATGAACGCTCCGGGTGGAAGAAAATATTGATACACTTGAGTATCTCAAAATGTTTTTTTGTGATACTGTATCGATTCTCATTTTCTTTTTTACAGATATAGGTAAATGTTATTGAAAGGTCTCCATCTTAATAAACCCTAACCAGCAAGTCACTACAGGGCTCCCTATACTCTGCAGAGTGATGATATTCTTTAGTCTATTTTTGAGAAGCTGGAATCGGCAAAACATGATTTTAAAATGGCAAAATATGATTATTTCTTTGATTGATTCACTAACCCATTAATGAAGTTATCGTTTCACCTGTGTTGTACTCCTAATGTGCATATGTTTAAAATATGGATTATACTTGATGGGTTATACCTTTTTGATTTGTAGTTGAACTTCAGCCTTGGTTTTCCCTCTTCCGTGACCTTAGATGGATGCGTAATATGCGGTCCAGCTGTATTGAGCTTTTGTTATTTTCCTCACAATAACCGAGTTTACATTCTTTCATTTGACTGCAGCAGTACTGCCTGCGGTCATACTGTTTGCAGTCTGGTTTGCAGGATTTTTCTATGGATTTTCTAGACGTGTGCTGCTGAAAAGGAGAAGATTACGGGATTACTTCTTCAACCTGCTTCATGTTGTCTTCATTCTCAACAGTCTCAACTTTGCATCCGAAACTTGTAAGCGAATGCACCAGCTGACCGCTCACAGTTCTGGTAGTTTCCACATGGTGTCTCTGTAGCTGCTGTAGTCCTGACACGTATTTATATGTATTTGAAGAGGCACACGTCAGTTACAGCAGCAACACGTAGGCTGCAAAGACGTGCTGCATTCCCTTAACGCGCAGCTGTAAATCCATTAGGGCATTCTGGTGCCATAAAAGGGGTTGTTCTTAATATTCTGCGTTTTTTATTGAACTGCTTTATGATGACGTGAGTCAAGGAACTCCCAAGCTTTGTGTCCTTCTAATCCTCCTAATTCAGCTGTACATGCAGGAGTTTGTACCCCCCCACTCCCCGACAGAGGAAATCATGCAGCCTGCATTTTTCCAACACTAATCCCTTTGTCTGGTAGGGCTGGTAGCTGCTATTGGTTTCACCGCTGACTGATTACACAGTCTGTTTCTGAATATTATCTTTTTACCTTACTTCAGCCTGGCAGTGCGAGACTGTGTACAGAATGTAATCTATTGATTCCACGGAATAACATTGAAGCACACTGACAGTAATCAATAGACATTGTTTTAATGAACTAATACCAGCTTTAAACAACAACGTGTGCATGTGTGTGTTTACTGGAAAATATCATAAAAGGCACATGCAAATATCCACTCGTATGGACTTTGCACCTTCTGAGTCGCGCACACACGCACGCACACAGTCATTTTTTCCCACATGCAACACCCCCCTCTTTTATGTCCCCCTAATCCCATTTCCTCTTTACTTGAAAAACAAACTCTCCTTTACAACCTTTTTACGTTGTTTTCAAATGAGGTGTGTGACGTCCCCGCCATTATCAATAATTCCATCCAAAGGTTGTTTCCCTTCCTGCTTCTGTGATGGCCATAGACCTTTGGCCTGCTCTGTTCCACCTTTCGCTGTAGTAGTAACATGCAGCTCAGGGGTGGAGGCTGGAAAGACTGCATGCGTTTGTTTATTGTTCCATATAGGCAGGGCAGTGTTGGGTGAGAGATGGAGATCTATTGTGTAGTATCTCCCTGCCTTCGTCATGAATAGTAGCTTTCAGAGACTGAGGCGAAAGGCAAAGCACTCACAATAGCTTTAAGTTTTTCGCCGGCAGCAGACTTTTGGCATGCGACCAAATGCAACATACACACAGCTGTACAGCTTGCTTTCTCCAGCTCTCTCTCACACACACACACGCACACACACACACGCGCACACGCACACGGGCACTCTTATCTCAGTCGCAAGCACACGTCTTTTTCTACAGCCCTCCGCCCCACCATTCATTCCTTCTCTGCATCCATTTCCAGCAAACTCTACTCGGTTTGCACTGAGCTTTCTTTTGTGCTGTTTTTTTTTTTTTGACAACAATGCTGTTTGTTTTCCGAGGGCAGAGCAGCGAGACGCTGCGTGGCAGCCTCCCTGCTAGGTCGCCTGTGTCTCCTGCATGTCACCCTCTGTGCGTCTGCAGTGACGTCTGCAGGGCATTATCTGCCAAAGGCCTCTGTTTGTTTTGGGCTGCTCTGGGCTTGATAATGGCCCATTACTGGGGAACCAGAGTCCCATAGGCACCTCAGTGGAAACTGCAGAGACCTTGCTAATCTGGATGACAGCCAGCTGTCAGTTTAGTAACACTTGGCTACTGTTGGAGTAGTTTTTAGCTGAAACCTGCTCCACTGTAGCCAGAAACAACACAGACCTGTTGGCTATTTTTAGCGCTAATGATATCACTGAGGCGCTGGCTGCCCTTTGTGTCTGTTTTTGTGTTGCTCCCAGACGCGTGTGGCATGCCGTGCGTAAAGCCAGGAGTTGTGTCTAAGTATTCACACTTTAAGATCCTTGGCTCATTACCTCCGGACCTTCCTGTGGAAGGAATGCAAGGAGCTCAGTTGACAGTTGCATCGATGAAAGGGAGAAACCTATTCCAGCCATTGTGGTTGTCAACCCTTTGTTCTCAGTTTCATTCTTCCTGTGTGCGTCTTGCAGTTTCTCCTCGTCTTCTTTCATAATATCTCTTGCATTGTAGAAGTGTGCAACAGCCACTTGTGATCTAGTGCAAATGTAAGATCAACTACCTGCATTACACCAACTATTGGTTAATGTGTTCAATTTTGTAAGGGTTAGGGGAATCGCGATATCTTGCGTCGCAATATTGTATCGATACACAGAGCCAAGTATGATCTTTTATTATTTAAACTGTTAATATTGCAAATAGAAATGTAACTTTTTGACGCATAACTTGATACACACGTTTGCATTCAGTTACGTTGTTAACTGTGTAAACTGTGATACTAACTGTTGCATGTAACATTTCTGACATTATGACGCGTAGGGACAGTGTTGGTCAGACTGCCTGCTTGACGAACCCATTTTGCTGCAAATGAAAAAGATTGAAGTGTGATGAACAGACTGAAATAAATAGAGTGATAATATCGTATTCTGGGGCCTCTTGTGATTCCCACCTCTAGTATGTTATGCCTTTTATTAAAGGGCCGACAGGAACTGAGGGGAGAGAAAGATGAAAACGTTATGCTCAAGGTCACCTACCAGACTCGAATGGCAGACATTGCAGTTGCGTAGTCAGCGCCTCAAACCCATAGACCACCATGGTGCCTGCATGAATCCCTACACCTGTGCTTCCCAAACCTTGTCTGCAGGGTCCCGCTTTTGTAGATACAAATATTTGCAAGTCCCCCTCCCCCACCTGCATGCGCCCACACAAACACACTCTCAGACACGTCCTCCGCTGGCAAACTCCTACAGAATTCATTTAAAATATTGTGACGTCTAACTGAAAAATTTAAATGAGGAACGAGTCCCTTTTTGTTTGGAAAGAGTGGAAGCATTAAAAGTGACACTTGCTCATGCGTCTTCTCAATTATTACTGTGCAACAACATTCATTGCTTTCAACCGATTTTCTCAAAATGATCTCTCTGTGCAAAAATGGCAAGTTTACTAACTCCCTGAGGATAAACAGAAACCTGAACATTTCCTCTGCAATACTTCTAGAATAACCTCCCCACCCCTTTTATGACAACAGGCCCCCCCAGTTCTGGAACCACTGTCCTACACTAATAATCCAGCAATGGTTTTGTAAGAAAGGTAGGTGGATAAATGTGCCTTTTTTAATATTAGGTGGGCGCCTCGCATATATTTTGAAAAATAAAGCTCAAGGTGTTCAGGGGTGGTGCCCCCCCACCCCCTCCCACCTGCTGCAGGTATCCATTAGACCTTCACTTGGCTACACTCACACTACATTTCCCATAACATCAAAACCACACTGCAGCCACATTTAGGATTACACAACTGATCATTTCCATCTCAACAATAGGCTAACAGTATGGCTGACGGTGCTAGCTTGAAATGTCTTGCTCAGCAGTTCGGGAGCGATGTTTCCCCGCTCGACCCACTGCTGTGTAGAGGCAGGTAAAATAAGTCAAGGACATCATTTGGGCAGTTGTTTTAATGGTGTGAAAACACGCCCACAATTCCTTTGCAAAAACAAGTGACCGTTTATGTGCATTCATCTGTAAGTTCGACTAATTATTAGCCCCGGGAAAAGGATAAAAGGACAACGGTGGAGTTCATAATGTGCGGTGAATCTCTGTTGCACCATTTACTCCGCTAGTCTAAATTAGGTAACATTAGTCAAGTAGATGAGTGTGTGAATTGTGCTCTGCGAGTGGAGCCTAATTAGAGGTTGCCTGGCGAGGGATTGTTTTATTTCACCACGTGAATTCTCGCTTCTGCTTAATCTCCACAGACTGCACCAGAGTGTTACTTCCCCCTCTGTTATCACTGTTATCTGTCATTATGTCAGGCAGGCAGAGTCCCTGACACACATGCTGCTCCTCCTCAGTAACAGTCAGCCATGTTCACACAATCCTGTTCTAAGTATCATCATGTTTGAGAACACTGATTAGCTTTCTTGGCTCGCTATCTCATGGATGTGCTTACCTTATCTAACTTGACATGCAGCTTTTTGTTATATACAGCTATGTGCTTTCGAATTGAGCTCATAATAAACTGGGTGGACTTGCGAGTCCTGCAGCAGAACTCGTCAGCCATCTAGTCTGTGCTTGAAACAAGGAATCATTCATAGTTTATTTGGATAGGAATGAGCCTCAAGTAATTGCGCACGAATTTAGGATTTAGAAACCTTGCAGAAATGAGTCCAGTCTCGTCTTCTGTCTAGACACTGTGTGACTGTGTTACAGTATGCTGGATTGTTTCTTTACGCTGTCAAGCTGCACAACTTACAGGATTGTGCCGTTTGCCAGATTGTGAGAACCTACTGTATGGGGCTTTACGTTTTAACTGAAACGTTTTCATGGCGATGCAGAGCAAACACACACTTGTGTTATTTGTAACGGCACATGTTTAATCTAGACAACTTTCCATTCATGTTTGCCCAGTCCTGAAGCTGTTCCTGGAAACCTCTGCTTACACAGGAATAATGGATACCCTTCAGCCAATCCTAATCAAGCACTCTTGCAGACCAGCATAGAGTTTACTGAATTTCCCAGTATTCCCTCTGTACTGAGTGTACAGCCAGTGGCCTGGGTGGGGTCATGTCAGCTTCACTTATCTCAGCGGCCATACCTGCAGCTCTGGGTGGAGCTGCTGCAGCTCTGTCTTTCGTCATGGTTCCCCATTAAAGAACACAATCTAGCTTCCTGTTTCTCTCAGATTTATGTTCTTCACTCGGTGCGTTGTTTGGAAAAAATTTTAAATATCGCAAAAAAGTTTTTACGCTTGGCTGAGGTGGAAAAGTTGGCGTATCGACAAAAGAAAAATGAGACAAAGTGCAATGGAAAGTGATTTAGCTCATAAATGATGAAGACACATGTGACCTTCAACGTCCACGGAAGCTTGCACTCGGCTGAAGAGACGACGAATCGTGTCAGATTGAAACAGTCTGCTCAGCGCTCCACACAGATCTGATGTAACCTTCCTCACATTAATGCATGAAACACACACGTCATATTTCCATCCAGTTTGCTACATTGTTTTTCACCGTTTGACTGGCGCTCTTATAGTGCGTCATTTTCTGCAATGCTATAATGGTTTTTCCGACTGGAGAATTAGCGCCACCTACTGTTTACCTCAAGAACCAATAATCGCATAAGTGTAGTGGATGGGAAGAAGCATTCTTGCATTTTCTTGAAATTCAGTTACATTTTTTAAAATGGAAATCTGACTACTTTGGGCTGTACTTGCATTTAGCTACTTTTACTGTAAAAAAAAAAAATTAAATCTATTGATCAATATGTGGATTTTTATGAATTGATTAGCCATTTAGTCCATGTAAATAGTGGCCATCACATATTGTGAGAGTCCAAGGGGAAGTTTTCAAATGCCTGGTTTTGTCCAACCAACAGTCCAAAACCAAAAAAGATTACAGTGATGTATGAAATGGAAAAAAAGCAGCAAATCCTCACAATGGAGGAGGAGCGCTACAGAAACCAGGACAAGCCACTGTCCTTTTTTTTGTCACTGTCCTAACTAACTTTTTCTTTCTGGTGGGAAAGTGTTGATGTCACTCCGGTGGTTCTCACAGTATGTAGTGCCCACACCATCTCCTCCCTGCCTCACCCTTTCTCTCACAGAGCAACACTCTCTCCCTCTGGCTCATAAACACAATCCCACTGTACTCAGCAGCAGGAGTGATGACTTGAGTATTATTGAGTTTGATAAGGCGCACGGTAACCAAGTGGGAACAGGCCAGTGTTTATAGTAAAGCAGGAGGGGAGTGCACAGCAGCGGTGACCTGATTTGCTCGGCAACAAACTCCAGTGCTGGGAGTCATGTTTTAGGTGTTAGCCAGAGACGTTTTTTACTCAGCTGGAAAAGTGCTGACTGACGGCAGAGAGTATGAGAAGGCTACTTTTAGCAGACTGGGAAACTCCTGCTTGCAGAGAGAGAGAGAGAGAGTGCAGGGGGAGGTGTGTGTGTGTGTGTGTGTGTGTGTGACAACCAAGTCTTTGAACTCACTTTTGTTCAAAGCAGCAGACATCGGTCTAGACTCCAAATATCGCCTTTTTTCCACAATTCACTGTTCTCCACTTCTCAGCTGGTATATAAAGTCAGACCGACGCCAGGCAGTAGGAGTTTTTAACATGATCACCGCAAGTGTTACTGGCAATAAAATGTGAACTTTGATTTGCATTTGCGCAAACACGAAAGTAACGTTCTCGTGCGCGATCTTTTGTATATCTGCAGTACGTGCAAGAAGACCGGTTTTGCTTCAGTCTACACAGCCATGCTCGCAGCTCTGAGGCCGTACGTGGAAACAGCGGTGGTTAGAGCCGCAGCGATGAGTCGATCGACAGAAGAGCAGCGGAAATGATGATCGACTTTAATCAATAACGTTTTTGGTTTTTTTTACATTTTTCACTCAAAAAATGTCAGACAATGCTGACATTTTTGCTGACAATGCTTTCAGCCTCTCACATGTGGAGCTGCTTCATGTAAGGGATAATGTGCAGGGATCCGGTCATTGTTGCGAGATGAACCCTGACAGGATGTGCAGGTTTTATCCCGCTTATTACACGGCTACTTACTAAATTAATCAATAATGTGACACAAAATATTGATCAAAAAGTGATTTTATTGATTTAATAATGATTGTAGATTCTACTGCGTAGCAACGGTTGGAAGCGCGGCGATAGCAACGTAACTCTAGTCTTATAAAGTTAAATATATCTATATAATAATAATAATAATAATAATAATATATATATATATATATATATACCACATATCTCAGCTGACTGACGTGTAACTGGCAGTCGAGGAGACGAGGACAGAAAGTTCTTCCCTCAGTAGGATTTTGAGCAGATGCATAAAGTGAGCGCAGCACTGAAGGAGGTTTTCTGTCCTGTAACTGTCAAAGTCTCTTCACATTTTCCTCTCATTAAGCAGTCTGTAGTTTCTGCAGCCCGAGTTCCCTTTAGTTTGACTTCCTGTCTGTCTTCTTCTGCAGGTTCCTCTGTCCAGCTCTTTGTGTCTCTTAACCTCTCTCGCTTTTCCTGCACTGTTTTCTTGTTCTTGTTCTCTTTTTCTTGTCTTTACGGGGGACAGTACAGCCGTCATGAATCCAAAGTGTCCTGCTCCCCACATATTCAAACATTAATATTCACCATATTTCATGGTGTTTTCTGACGGAGCAACGGGAAACTCACGTGTTTTTTGGCCTCAG
Organism: Bovichtus variegatus; assembly: GCA_943593645.1. Classification (NCBI taxonomy): domain Eukaryota; kingdom Metazoa; phylum Chordata; class Actinopteri; order Perciformes; family Bovichtidae; genus Bovichtus; species Bovichtus variegatus. The sequence goes on from CALSCE010009356.1 coordinate 4,123,892, forward strand.
CTGACTTTTACCGGACTTCTTTCTGCGGATTGATATGATTGGACGTGTTCCTATGATCAGAGCGTCCTTAAATAACAGACCGTAGAATGTCGAAATTGACTAATCAGAATCGAGTATTCATCTAAGCCGTGTAATGCATCATATTAAACTGAATATCTTTTTTTGGACTGAAAAAACAAGACATTTAAAGACATCATCTTGGACTTCGAGAAACTGCGATGGACATTTTTCAATATTTTCTGACATTTTATAGACGAAATGAATAATAGAGAAGATAATATGCAGATTAATCAATAATGAAAAATAATTGGTAGTTGCAGCCCTAGTGATTATGCCTAAAACTCTTAAAATGCTCACATTGTGCGAGTCCTAATTCCAGTATTATATTTAAATCTTTATTTTATAGCTTTATTTGTCACTTCACTTCATGATCGTGAGACTGCTTTTTCAAGTTACTCACATGAGGATATTCATTGTGTTTTTTTTATTATTGAGATCCATGCTAAAAATCTTATATCGTCCCATCCCCACTACACATTTTTGAGATTTGGGAGGCGTGTGCACAAGCTCCTCTTCGACCTGCGGTTACCCATAAACCCCCTTGTCTGTGTAGGTCCGCAGAGACGTTTAGGTGCGTCCTCACAGAAGCATAATTCTAGCCTCAGTCTACACAACCCAAGGCCTCCAAGTTATTTAAGTTAATGAAGCTGGCAGCAAAACACTTTACAATGTCTATTATCATTATCACCTTTATAACTGAACTATGGGCGCTAACTTACTGTGTTTTTTTTATAGTTTCACCAGCCACAAAAGAGAGGGTAGAAAAGGGCCGACTTGTTATTTTGGGGTGAACTAATGTAAGGCTTTGGATGTGATCTTTGACTACCTCTCATCGCCTCGTGTCAAGTCTAAGTGCAGCCGGCAATACTTAAGCCCTAAAGCGCTTTATTTCCAGCAGTGTTACTTTATTACAAAAGCTACTACAGTCTGAAAAGTCTCAGATGCTCTCTGAAGGGACCACACATACTGTACAGTTGACAGGACTGACTCCTCTTTTAGCCTTCACTCCATGTCCTTTGTGTTCATCAGCAGCACATTTAAGAGTTTTCTTTGGGTCTGACCTGCAGTGTAGTAGCTGTGTAACACACGCACACACACACACACACACACACACACACACACACACACACACACAC
>CALSCE010009356.1:4125097-4146956 GCA_943593645.1 Bovichtus variegatus
ACACACACACACACACACACACACACACACACACACACACACACACAGTTTTTCATCTCTGAGTGTTGGTGTTAATGGCACAGAGTCATAATGGCTCCCTGTTCTTAGCACTTTGAACACTGTGCTAATGAATCACATGTGTGCGGGTGGGTTTGTGTGTGTAAGGTAGAGCAGAGCTGCGCTGCTCTGTGCAGTAGGTGGTCTGTGTGTGTGTGATAGAGTCGGCTGTGAAGGGGGTGGTCTTTTTCTGATGCTTGGAGGTAAGGTTTTTGCAAGGCTCCTATATGAACATGGTGGTGCTTAATGCCACACAGTCACACGCAGCAGTGCCCTCCCATAGAGTTTCAGCCAGACCGGTGCTGCTGGTAGTAGCTGGCATCACATCACAGGGGCTGCGCAGTTGGACTGAGGTGACTCAGTGGGGATGGTTTGCCTGCAGGAATCGTTTCCCGTGTGTGTGCCCGTGGGATTTAAATGCCTCTTCCTGATTTAGCTACTCCACATGCTGGTTGAAGTAATATTTCGGGCGCCAGTAGACTATTAATTCTGTCTTTGCTTCGCCTTAAATTACAGCTGTGGGGGTTTGTTTTTTTTGTTCACTCTATCACGTGACAGATGGAGACAGCCGAGGGCATCAACCAGAAATTAACATTTCCTCGATAAGATGACGCGTATCCACACGTGACGCGGACCGTTGAGAAAGCGCGTGCAAAAACAGATATGTCTGCGGAGTGGACAACTTGTGGAATTCGCCCTGTATGTGCCTGTTTTCAGGATTGTGGGACGGCATCATCCAAGCCAAAATGCGACATTATACGCTTACTGCATCTTCTTACAAATATAACTTCTAGTTGATGCAAAGCACATTTAGGGATCCCTTCAATACACGTCCCCTTCCATTTTTTGACATTCCAGTTTTATTATATCAAATTCTTCCGTGTTTAAATCTGTCACCCGGCAAGACACTTCCAGCAGCTCTGTAGAAATATCAGAGTATGAAGAAGAAAAAAGCTAAATACTCTTTAGAATTTAAAAGGAAAAAAAAAAAAAAAAAAAAAAAAAAAAAGAGACATTTGTTGGGTTAGCTTGCTAGCAGTAGTGCTACTGTAGCGCTGCTACTCCCATCACCCGGTTCTTGCCTTGCAGGCTGTAGTGGTTCCTCGAGAGTGTCCCAGTGGGCTATAGAAGCATGCATCGGATCACATACCTTACTCAAGAGCTCTTCAGCAGTGCGTCTGTCCAGTGTGCAGCCCTGCCGTGTGAAGGCTGTTTGCATTGCTCATGTTATCGCTCTATTCATTGTTGCACTTGATCGGCAGGCTCTGCCTTGTGTTTGCATATTGCACAATTTATAAACTATGCAATCTGGTTTGCTTTGGTAGCAGCAGGAAGTCTTACTGGGCAGTAGTGAATTATTTGCTCAGAAAAGCGTTTGTAGAGGAGTACAAAGACGTTGGTGACTAATCTGCTTCAAACTGATGTTTGTCAGAGAAGCAAACATGGCGCTCAGTTCCATCTAAAGACTCCTACAGACTGTAGGAATATAAACGGCCTCACTCACCATGTATGGATAAGAGGAATTTTTCCATCCTCACCTGTGGTGCCTCTCCTTTATGACTAAGCTGAGAATGTTTCCTTAGGAGGATTGTTCACTTTGCATTGTACAGCATGAGCCTTTCATGTCTCACTTTCATGTTATCACTGACATGTCAGCTCTTTGAGTCATCTCTGGCTGCGTGTCCTCTGCAGTGATTACTTATCTTGAGATGGAAATGAAAGTCTCTGATCAGGCACTCCCTAGCAGAAGTCAGAAGATGGAGATTTTCTGTCCCTTCCCTTCCCGTTTCCGTTTTTTCCCCCTCAATCCTGCCTCTTTGTTCGTTACACAAATGAAGAGCTACAGCGTTAAAGAGGCTGTGTGGAGGGGCTACATCCTGCAGACAGGGCTGAACAAAACAAGGCAAATGTTGTGGTTTGCTATAAAAAGATGGCAATACAAAGTGAGCGCATGTTACTCTCAACTGTTCCATTCTGCACTTTCCCGTATTAACCTTTTTTATTTACGGTTACCGTGACCAAGGCCTGGATACACAACAAAGTACACTGCACAGTTTAGTTTAGTCAAACATTTCTAAAATTCCTGGAAACATTATGACAATATGCAGATGGATCAAATTCCTATATAATTGCTATGGCATGTTAACAAACAACTTAAAAAAAAAAATAACGTATACTTTTTTTCTTTTTTTTTTTTTAAGGAAATGAATGAAAGCCTGCTGAAGCTTTTCTTGTGAATTTCACAATAAACTTCTGGGAAACTGCACTTGAAGCTTCCTTTTCTCTACTGAGGAAAAGTGTTGCCAAATGCGAGGCATGTGTTGCAAAGAAATGTTAAAGGACGTATGCGTGTGCTTTTATGAGAAACACAGACAAATGGCAATAAAAGGAAGTAAGCGCGCAGGGAGGAGACGGTAGAGCCCGAGCTCCCACATGGGCTGTGATGTGTCCGGGCTTGTTCTCATCCAGTCTGTAAATGATTAGCAGGAAGTGGCGTTACATCCCAGACCCACGGCAGCGCTCCAACGCCTCACTCCCACACCTCAGCCCCTTTCTCACACACACATTGACATGCAGACATCTTTACAGGGCTGGAGATTTTTGTTTGAAAATCTGACATTGCAGGATATATATATTTAGTCTTTTGTTGCAGTTCAGATGCGCTCATAGGTCAGACTGTGTACACACTGAAACAAAGAAAGTATAATTTTTGTGCCATGTCTGCACAAAACCAAAGGAAGAGAAAAATCGAAGTCCGCTATAAAAAAACCCTCTAAAAAGATTATTTGCATATGCATGTGGGTGCCTCAGCTTTGTGTGTACTTAAAAAAAACCTTGTTGGTGATTTCACTTTTGGGAACAACCCTACAGAGGAAGAGGAATTGTAGAAGAGGAGTCGTTGACGCACCAACCGCTGTACGGTTCACAATCATGGATGTATAATATGACCCTGCATACAACGCGACCGCTCAGCCTTCTTTCAAACTTTGTCCAGTGACCAGTCCCAGTGTTGCAACGGAAAATCTGTGGCCCAAAAAAGCATTTTCTATACAGACCAACTGTAAAAGAGACGTCTGTAAAACCGTTGGCAAGACACCTCGAACCTGCAAACAGGGTTGATTTATGATAATTTTCATAATGAATTTTTGGTTTGGTTTTATATTTTTGTGAAACTTCATTAAAACTTAATTTTTCATTCTGTTGATTTGACCTCGAGCCAAGAAAAGTGATTTAAAAGATCTGCGCCGTCAGAACAATGTAAAGTCTATGGGCCGAGCGGGAACTCAAGCTGTCGTGCTTTTTTTTAATTGTTTTTTTTTTGTCAGTCCGTGTGCACTAAATTACATTTGTATTTTCTATCAAGGGCGATCTCTCTTGCTTTAAAAAACAAAACAAAAAACTAAAATCTTGTGAACAGTTTTTCCCACAGGTTGTTGGAAGCTATAAATATGAATGGAAAAATAACAAAATTGGGTCCATGTTTCACGATGGCCCATGCTCCTGTATTCGCTGCTTCTTCATTCTGTTGATTTGATTTAAAACATAACAGATAGTATTTATGCATAGCAGCTGTCATCAAGTTCTTTCTGTAATCTGAAGAGTGGGTTTTTCCTGATATAGAGATGAACTACATTCCCAATTCTGACAAGTTATCTGTCTCCCACTCGACCTGAAAATATATTGGAAGGTGTAGGATTTATAAAAAATGTAAAAAATTTTAAAACCAACAAAGCTTTAGCGTCTTTCGTAACTTCTGTTTAAGACTCATTACATGTGGCGTGTACTAATGTCTCATTCTGTCCAGTGTTGTTAAAGCTTCTCTGTCGTCCTTCATCACAGTGTTGTGTTGCTCAGGATGTCTTCGAAGGCTCACGGCTCCAACAACATCGCCCATGCCCGGCGGACGGTGCAGCAGCTGAGAATAGAGGCGAGCATTGAGAGGATAAAGGTACAATGCAACAATAAACTTAACTTCCATGCGTCCTTTTTTTTCTTTTAAGACTTTCATCCCTGCTTTAGTTTTTATTTCTTTACATTTTAGCCAAGTTTCTATTGTTTCATCCCTACTTATGTATTATACATTAAATTATTTTAAATGACACATGTTAAATGCTACTGGGGATATTAAAGAGTCCATACAAATAAAGTTCACTTATTTTTTTTTTTTAAAGCAATAAAATAATTTATGCTTTATGCAGAATAACACCTCACTGGGAAAATATAATGGTGCCGTCACACCGGACTCGCGCAAGTTTAATTTGCGGCATCATTTGTGTTTACTCGCTTGATGCGCCCGGCAAGGAGACGGGGCTTACCTCCATGTAGATACTAGCAACATTTCATCAACCGTGGCCCAAATATCCACGACTGCTGCTTTGTACATGCTGTGGAAGTCCAAGGTACGCCGAGAAACCAAACGAAAAGATTGCGCTAGGATGTCAATGTGGCGAATGAATTTGCGTCTTGATTGGCTGCTCATGCTCTGAGCACACATGGGACTAATCATGTGATCACTTTGAGAGACGGTCTTCAAAGTCGCGTCTTGTTCATATACCGGTCATTTTATTCCCAAAATCATGGCGAAATGTTTTAATTTTAAATTTTATGGCTTTTCACAGTATTTTCTGATTTATGGAGTGAATACACGGATAATTTTCCTCCCAATTTTGAACCTGGCTTTATCCAATGTTCACATTTCTGTTCCTGAAATGTATGCAAATGAGCGCACATTTAATGAGATAATGCCTCATTTGCACGTTTAAACATAACATTTACATCGTCATGGTGAAATCTTCTCTAAAAACTGCCGCTGTGTCTTTGTCGTCCGTTCTCTCTGTAGGTATCCAAGGCCTCTGCAGACCTTATGAACTACTGCAGTGAACACGCCAGAAACGACCCTCTGCTCATGGGCATCCCCGCCTCAGACAATCCCTTCAAGGACAAAAAACCCTGCACTATATTGTAGTGGATACCACTTAGCCTTTTATGTGTTGAGTTTGTTTGCTTCTTAATGTTGCTGTGTTCTTGTTGTTTGGGAGGAGCGAGGGGCTGTGATCGTATCATTGCCATGTGTTCACCTGTTAACAAGTCAACAATTCAACCAGGATCAGGTGAGCAAATGCCACCGTTCAGTTTGAGCTCCGACCAATAACTCCAAGACTCTGGCTGCATGAGTTGCGGTGGGTACGTAATGTCACTTGAATAATAATCAACAGCAGAGATTGTTTTCTGAATGTTGCAACACTCCTCAGTGATGCATTTGGTCCTTCTTACTGTGTGTAAACAGTCTCCTCTCCACTGGCCCGTGACCGTCACTGTCACTTTGCCTCAAGTGGATTCATCCAGCCAAAGTTTCCCCTTTTAGTCCCTTTTTAAAAACATATTAGTTTTCAGGCGAGACACTACAGGCAACCACTCCATCAATCACTGGTCAGTTTTGAGAGTTTTGGGCTATTTTGCTTCCATGACATGTCTTCTTTCAGACTAGTGGAAAGAAAACATCCAAAATATACAGGTTTTTATTTTTACTAACTTTGTCTATTTCGGTCTGTAGATTTCTCCTAAATTCACCAAAAGTTAGCCTCAGATGAAGCCTCATTTGCTTATTTAAATATACAATTTCAGAAAACTTGTAATAATAAAAAATTAAAAGACAATGAGGGCAATTGTCTTAATGTAAGTAATGAACTGTGGAAGTTTTACAGTGATATCTATTAGTTACATTTTCTTACCCTATTCACTTACAGGGTCTTGCAAAATGTAGGAATTTTACAATACATATCTTTTAAAGGTCATATTTTTTCCCAGAAATCTCCACTTCAGTAGTACTTGTACACACCAAAAGTTCCAGTTTCATTCCTCTCTATATTCTGAAGGGGGTTGTTCAGATATCAGTGATTTATGGAACATTTTATTCCTAAAATCATGGCGAAAATTGATTATATTACAGTATTTTCTGATTTATGGAGTGATACACAGATATCCAAAATTCCCTCCCAATTTTCCAATGTTCACATTTCTGTTCCTGAAATGTATGCAAATTGGCACATATTTAATGAGATAATGCCTCATTTGCACGTTTAAACATAACATTTACAGAAATCTTGTAATATAAAAAAATAATCGTCAGTAATGTAAGTAATCAACTGGAGGAGTATCATGCTGAAATCTATTAGTTCCACGTTTCTTCCCCTCTAGTGTCTCCCCTTAAGATGTGCAGTGGGGGCTCTGACCCCTGGTCGGGGATCAGGGTTGGCTACAGGAGCGTCTGCTCGAATGTTACCATGATGTGTCTTTGATTAGGGACAGTAATAGTAAGCCACTATAACCATAATATATTCTGACAGTTACAGTATGATTACCACGATGCAGTGTTGCCTTTAGCTGATTTATCACGTGGAGATAAATTCCATACAAACATTTTTTAATCCAAGATTATCTATGCTCCGATTCAAGCCATTGGGATAATATGACCCCGGTGCTGTGATGCACTCGTCAGCTGTACAATACAAATGCAGAGCGAATGGTGTGAAAATGAAAACGCTTTATCACATTAATGCAGTGCTGAATCTTATTTTTTTACTGAAAGTGTCAGCTGACATTGTGTGTAATGAAGACCCTGGGGCCAAGCCAAACCAATGATGCTGCATTTAAAAAGAAAAAAGAAAAACATCTAAATATGCGTCTGAAGGAGACTAGTTGTAGCCATTCCTGCTGAAAACTTTCTGTGGTAGGATATCTGGAGGACACGAAGCACGTGAGCAAGTGTTATGGCACTGTGAGCCACGCTTACCTGCTCATCAGTGTCAAGAGAATGTCCACATTGTTGTCTTGAAGTGCTTTTGGCACAAGTGTTGTAGGTATAGGTGCAAAAGATAGTGTGCATGGATGATAAAAACCACTCTGCCAAGACTGCTCTCTCATTTTTCTGGGTTTATTTTCTATAACTATAACATTTCTTGTGGGTGGGGGTCTTCAGTCTCACAGTGGTGCTGGGATTCTCTGGGGAGCGTATGTGCGATGGGAAATGTAACAACAAGGATAGATGGCGTGAATTAAGAATTTCTTACACTCTAAAGCCTTACTTGTGTTTGCCTTGTATCATGAAGAAAAAAAAAAAAAGAAGATGTTTCTATCAAATGTTTTTACCTGTGGGATGAAAGTGATCTGTAACCAGGTTGTGCCATCTGTTTCTGTCTACTGTCACTAGCAAAGCATGTCGAACTGTGTTTCACTCACCCGGTGCTCCGCTTTTCAGCAGTTTCTGTATTGTTGCCTTCTTCCAAAGGTACTTTCAGGTCTTCAAATCAGCACGATGACTTGTGATTTTTTTATGATTGTCTCTCGCAGTCAAGTTCTTTTTACTCGCAATAAACCAATCCTGTATGCCTCTTAAGGAAAAGTTCAGATTGCCGCTGCCATGTCATGATTTCTGTCCATTCAGCAACCCTGTAACGGCCTTATTGCACCACTGATGGATTAATTTAACTGTCAAAATCTGAATTTTGATAAATGTCTATTAATATACCAACCTTTGTATGAAGACGTAACTGAGATGAATAAAGTGAAGCTTTCCTACAGTACGATACTGTACTAATATCTCAATAAAGATGTGTTGTTCTGCACAGTCACAAGACGATCACTGCCTTCTTCATACCTTTCACACATCCTCAGATTTACACTATTTCATATAGAAACCTGATTTAGTTTTATTGTTCAGAAGGAGCCTGGCCAGAGAGCTGCGCCCTCAGTGTATCTGAAGCCATTTCCTCTCATTAGTCGTTTATTTATAACTCGCTCAGGAAAGGAGAGACCCCGGGCCTCTCAGCATAGGCTGTCAGAAAGCAGAGAACACAAGAGGGCTAAAAATAGAAAGTACCAAACCCTGATTTCCACTCTTGGAGAGTAGAGTAACTATTCTGGGAAAATGTCTGCTTGGCCGGGGAGTCTGTTTTCGTTCTCCGCTGGTGGCCACTCGGGTCTCTCTGACCTTGTTCCTGGCCAGCTGCTGGAAAAAACAGCTTGTTTAATTGTCTCCTGCGCACAATGGGAAGATCACAGAGGAATAATCTCCATCATCACTTATTGTGACACGTGCAGAAACACTTGAGTTGGACGCAACCGCTCTGACACTTTAAACTGACTAATGATGAAATGGCATCGACACCTATTATGCATTGTTTAGGACTTTGCTTTCCTCTCGCCATTTTCCCACAGATTGTGCCATTTTACTGGAAAGATGAAAGGTCCCTGCAGGAAAAGCCAGGCGAGACTGCAGAACACCTTCCATCTTCATTGAATATCAAAGATGGCACACACAGTGAAATAAAGTTGCAGAATGCATGACTTCATGCAAACCTTTTAACCAAAGAAGAGCTCTCGAGAGGTATCACTGTCATACAGACTGCCTGGATGCTCTCTGTAACTGCCAGTGAGGCACATGGTCAGTGAGCCCCCCCCAGACCCCAGCCCCCCATGTGATTCTCACATTGCTACACAATGACAAACTGGGATTACTGCAGAGGTTATGCTGTGGTGGTGGTGGCGGGGGGGGGGGGGCATGCTTCTGGCCTTCAGAGGCATTACAGTGTCAGTGTGTTGGAATGTGCTGATGAGGGGGAGAGGAAGGGGAGGGAGGGTGGAGGTGGAGGATGGAGTGCAGTGGCACCTCTCTTCCTCTGGTAGGCTCAGCTGTGTACAGAAATACACAAAACAGACATGTGAGCCCATTTTTACACCCATACGTTGCCATAGTTGGACTTATGTAAGATGTTGAAGTACCTAACTCGAGTATTTCCCATGTATTTGTACTTCTACTCAACATTATATTTCCTTACATGTATTTGTAGGCCATAGCTACTAGTTACTTTGCTTTTGAAACTATTAATTTATAAGACATGATGAATTACTATGTATTACTGGACCTGCACACGGGTGATACATTTGTAACATTAAAGTGTTCTTATGCATGGTTTAACACTGAATAATGTATAATGAGTACTTTATACTTTGCTTACATGTACGTGTATGAACTTTAAATGTGGGAGTTTACCCACTATTTTTACATTGTAGTATTTTTACTGTTACTTAAGTAAAGGATCTGCATACTTCCTTGACTGACGCCCATAAATTAGTTTTTGTAGCTAAGAACTGCACACTTTAAATTCTACTCTAAAATGTAATATGGATGATATTGCTTCCATAATGTCCAGCTCACTTGTAGAATATCTGAGTTGTTACACACAGTATAACTTATATTTTATGGAAAATGTCCCCTTTATGCTTCAATGCTGTTATCTTAACCTGACCTTGACCTTTTCCCTCACACCAAGTTCAGTGCATTGATTTCTGTATGTTCTTAATCTTTGGCACAATGAGTGTAATACAATTCTATACGCATTATGCCACTGACTCAGGTTATACAAAGCGCACCATGAGTTATAAGATCATAAAAAAAATCTGCTCTAATTAGAAACACGTAGATAATGCTGCACCTGGACTTGAACCGAGCAAAGCCATTGGCCCTGTACGCAAACCTCAGCCTTCTTTGGACTTCACTGGAGGACGTCATTCCTCCACTGCTCCTTAAAATAACCTTTTCCCTTCAATCACAACAATGCCACATCACATCAGTCGGCGTCACACCCCACGGCCACATGCCAGACTCCCCTTTACACAGTTTCAAGTGACACCACAGGGACAGGGAAGGTTTTCTGTGGCAGGGAAACACTTTGATTCCGGTACCATCATCATTAGCCGAAGGAGCATTTTGACATCATGTCATAATCTATTAGTGTTTATTTGAACCACTGTGCATCCTTTAGTCTTTGCCATGAGACTTCAGTCCGTAGGGACTTGGCTTGGGAACCGGAAGGTCACCGGTTCAAGTCCCCAAACGGACCAAGACATGGCGAGGTGTCCTTGAGCAAGGCACCAGACCCCTGCACTGCTCCCTGGTGCTACTTACTGTATACTATACTAATACTACTAATACTAGGATGGGTTAAGTCTACAATTCACTGTGTGCTGTGCTGTGTCCATGTCTATATAGTACAGTTTATAATATACCTGTTTGATGTGCTGTAGGAGTTATGACAAGGAAGTAGACAGTTTAAGTGCATTCAGTTTGCGTTTAAGTTCACTATTATTATTGTTATCAATGTCTCAAGTAGGGGCTTCTGGGTAATGTAGTCAGTAGAGAGACACTGTAAAACACTGGAAGCCATTTATCCAGTTTTCCTTTCTTATCCTGATCAGCGACTTTGTGTCAGCTCTCCTGCATGCAGTGGGAAGCAGAGCCGCACTTAAGCACAATTTTGAGTCGCTTGTACTTTACCGGAGTATTTCCATTTCCTGCTGCTTTACACTCAAACTCCACTACAATTCAGAGGCCAATGTTGTACAAAATAAATGAATTGGAGTAAAAAGTAAAACATTGGCCTCTGAATTGTAGTGGAGTTTGAGTGTAAAGTAGCAGGAAATGGAAATACTCCAGTAAAGTACACGTAACTCAAAATTACACTTAAGTACGGTACTTGAATAAATGTACTTAGTTACATTCCACCACTGAATATAACACATTATCCTGAAATGTGCCCTTGTGCAGAATGAGTACTTTTACTTGTTGTACTTTTATTTAGGAAACATTTTGAATGCAGCTCTTTTACTTGAAACAGAGTACTTATACACTGTGGTATCACTACTTTCACTCAAGTAAAAGATCTGTACCTCGCCCATCATTGCCTGCATGTCTTTAATTTAGCAATATTAAATATTGTCACATGGTCTCTCTTACATGAACAGCTGAACTTGATTGTGCAACTCAAGGGCAGCCTCTGCCTCTACTCGTGATCATGACTCTGCACTGAGAGGGGATTGCCTGCCTTACATCAGCCCTGTGACATCACCGACATTCATCTCCAGAGAGATCACCTGCCTGCGTGTAAGACGCAGTTGGAGTAGAGCAGTTTAGACCAGCTTGCACAACACATTGCATGCCAGCGCCTCCTTAACAAAACTTTCCAAGTAGTTGTAGTCATGTGCTCTGCAGTAAGCCACAGCACATATTCTGATCCCGAGGGCAGAGGCAGCCAGTAACCCATACAGCAAGAAAACACCTGATGCTCCCCACTGTCTCAATGACACACATGCAACTCTTCTATTATGAATATTTAGTGCACTGCAATACGTGAAATATAGGTATTGTGTGTCCCTCTAACTGTCAGCATGGGTGTAGATGTCACATGCTCTTTTCTAGGAAGTCAGCTGGTGAAAATGCAAACTAAACTGTCCAACAAATCAGTGAGAATCGGTGAAAAGGGAACCTGTGTGGATGAATGAACATGGTCCTGCTGACCGAGGCAGAAGCCTCTGCAGAGAGCGCTGAGGATTATTGTTCTCTTTAGCTCAGAGATGTCACTGAGGCCACAGAGGCCAACATGACCCCTGTGATCCGCACGTGACTCCTCTTTACAACTGCAACCGCTAAAGGTCAGAATCCAGTTCGGCTTTTGCTAAAATTTCCAGAAATGGAAAAAAAAAGAAGAAACGCGTGCAGTTTTGGCTTCCAAAAAAAAAATACTTTTTATTGACAGCAATACATATGTATTCAGATTTTGCAAATAGTTAAGGTAAAAAAAATGAAACATAAATACACTTAAATATCATTAGAAATAACTTAAATTGTAACAAAAGAATTATTTAACTTGTGGCAAAAAAAACCAGCTGGCATAGGAAACACTAAATACATAGAATGTCTTCACTGGAGGTGTAGCCTTTCCCTTTTTAAATTAGGACAATAGCAACGTCGACATTAACAATTTGAATCAAATAAGTGAAATTGCAAAAGGTCCAGTGTTTCAACAAGTGCTTTGTTTCTGCAGAGAGAGGCCAAGGCCTTGGTCCACTCAACAGCTCCAATTTCTGGTTTCTCCCCACTTCTCCGACTCGTCAGGCTTCACCAAACATACATGATATAATCCTTCTGGACAGTGTCCGGCTCCACATGCTTTTAGAAGCTTCCACCGCATGACGATACAAGTGCCTCATGACGATACAAGTGCTTCGCCATCTCATCTTGGTTGCCAAGGCTGACAGAAGCAACTCCAAACAGTCCTGTCCATAGAGGAAATCCATCCCCCAGCTCTTTTTTTCTTCTTCTTCTTTTAAATAGAACCCATGGAGACAGCAGAGTCTTTTTTTCCTCCAAATTTTTCTTTCCCCTTCAGCAGTGCTTTGGAATTTGATCTCTGGGTGGTAATGTGTCCATCAGGGTTCACCCCACGCTTACTGTGCAGATACAAGTCCTTCCGCAGGTTTTTGCAGCTAAAAGTTCATCGCTCGGGCAGGTTGATGATGGGTACCCACTGATCCATACAGCGGCTCTCTCTGCAGAATCTGTTCACTTTGCTCAAAGCAGGGTCCTTCCATGACGTTGAATGTGGGCTCTGAAAACAGGCATAAAAAAAGAGAATAAATCATACGAATCCATATATTTCCATTTAAATGGTAGGTTACAAACAGGGTGCAAAATTTACTTTATTGTTCAGATTTTACCAGCCACTCAATAGATTACTATTGTTTTGTTTGGCTGTTGAGAGATGCAAATCTACTACTAATCTAATCTACTCCATTTGTATATTTTACCAGCATTTGGCTGGTAAATGATGCTAGTTTTGTGCCCTGGTTAAAAATTGTTCCCGACTGTGTGTGTGTGTGCGTGGGTGTGTGTAGATATTAAAAGGTATTTCCCTCTGCTGAAATTCCTATGAAGTCATATGAGGGCGGAGTCATGCACACATTTATCACATGCAAGCACTGTCAAGTTATTCCTTGAGTAAAAGTTTCACACAACATTACAAGATTCATTTAGGTATAAAACATGAGGAGAAAAGACACTTACAGTGACCAGGACACAGTGTAGGTCCATAGGTTCACCCCCACCCTGTTTTCCTCCTCCACCCAGTATTTCTGCCAGGCGCCGGGTGTTGTTGACTCTCAGGATGTTGATGTCATTCTCACAGCAGAAAGCCTGTATGAGGGTAAAGTGGATCTGCAGGGCCACATCTTTCACATCTTCGTCATCCGTGGCGAGGATGCACAAAACCACATTATCAGGGTCTCTGAAGAGGGAAGGAAAAGACAATGAGTCTATTTATAGTGAAACAAAGCACAGTATATGTCCTACTATACATAAGCAATGTGTACTTACTTATGTGTTATTACAGGGTGAGAGGTTGCTGAGTAACCTATATAACCTTGTACTTACACATTGAGGGATTTGGCAGCCTCGTACACTCCGACTGTAATGCAGCCCTGTGGTAAGGCCGAGGTGAGCACTTCTTCCAAAGCTTTCGCCACTGAATCCATTCTGCAACAGAGACGAATGATTGGATGTTAACATCGTTACAACTGTCCCACACAAACTTTCCGGCTAACACTACGTTAGCCGGGCTGCTAGCTAACCACCCGGCGTCGTCTCAAACACAACTGACAGATTTGCACAGGTTTGGTTTGCCACGTAAAAAGTGTTTAACGGGTGGAACAGTTTTGACAGCTGTGGGAAAGTAAACCGGCACATTGAAGAGTGTCATGTCAGCTATCCCGATACTTTTTAGTTCACCTTTCACAAACGTGCAGCGTTGTGTAAACCAGTTATCGAAAAGTGCCGAGTGTCTCGCGACATGTTCTCAACAGAAGAACAGTTAGCCAATTTATTGATATGCTACTGTATTTCAATATCTGCCTGAACGATGCTGCGAGTTAGTAGTTAGAGCAGAAGCGGCTTTTAAATGGCCTTTATCGTGCATTAATATATGTAATGCATGTATTGCTGCTGCACACAAACAATATGGGGATAATACGCGTCGCATGTCGGCACCGGTAAGCATGCACTGACATTATACTAGAATACGTGAAGTCATAATCCATATTATTTACCTTTCTTGAGAATAATCTCCACTTAGTTCCTCAAATGTCATGTTGTACATACAATCCAAATCCACGTTAGAGCAAAGAGTCTGAGCTGGCGAGTTATCCTGGTATCTTCTCGACTAAACGCACACTTTATCTGTAGTCCACTGGGCTGCAACTGAGAGATAAATCTGGCAACTCCACATTAAAGCTGTCCGGGACAATGCGAGTCAGGCGAACATTTGCATAGCTGTGCTCATTGGTCGCATGCTAACTATCGGGTGCGCTCTCACGTGGGATTGGTCCGGCACACAGCAACAGGCGTGTGTCTCTAACAACCGGGTGACTACCATAACTGCAGATGCCTGCTGGACATCATTGGACCAACGTTACAATCATAATAAATACAAGCTATTCTGTAGCCAGGCTGCAACACAACTCTGGTCGTGTTATAATAAGTCATTCACAGCTGTAACGTTTGTTTCACTGGTGAACACCTAACATCCCCAAAATCACTACTATTTTGACTACAATAATCATGTATGGCAATGACAGGACATCCTGCGGATAAACAGGATTTTACATTTGCTCAAAGTGAATGCATATCTGCTTGAACGCAGAATAAAATACACATAATAAATTAATCTGTTGTTGCAGAACTCACCCTCGCTGCCGGACAGGACACAACGGGTTTCGGGACAACTGCATGGCAACGGGACGCTCCTGAGCAAATCTGCCCTGTGATAGGTCCGTTGGAGAGCGTGCGAAAAGCCACCGAAACCGCGCGCGAGATCCAAAGGACTGGCGCGAGAAAGACAGAAGCATGGAGCGAACCACGACCAAAAACAATTATATGTATCTATTTATTGTGGTTTCGATTTAGTTTTCAATTTGGATACTTAAGTCAACTTAAAATAATACTTTCGGTTATGCATGAGAGCTGGTGGTCTTGGGAGCACTTGCTGAAGTTGTCTGGTCCATAATAATCCGGCCTCAATGATGATCATGAATAAAACAATCTAAAAATAAGGCGAAAATGATAACAATTAAATAACAATAATACACTTTCCTCTCCACACGGAGCTCCTTAGAAGTGAGCAAGTGGAAGCAATTGAAATGTGGCATTTGGCAATTAATCGATTATAGAAATAGTTATTTGATTAATTGATTACACTTTAGACTAGATTGATTCGGGGAAGGCAAATCATGCAAAGACCTGATTTAGGGAGGTGAAATGGAGCTGTGGGTGTTATGGGATGTTCTGCTGCCCCTTGGTGGCTGCAGTCAACACTTGCAGAGAAAAGTCTGCCGACTCAACACAGTATACCAGGAAGCAGTGGTGGAAAGTAACCAAGTACATTTATTCAAGTACTGTGCTGAAGTATATTTCCGAAGTGTTAGTATGAGAAAGCCCAGGCAAAAATATCGTTTTTTCATGTCAATTTTGAGATTCTGGGCTATTTTATGTCTTCTTTCAGATGTCGAAAGAAAATATCCAAGATACACATTTAGGTTGTATATTTTACTAACTTTTTCTATTTCCCCTTAGTACATTTCTCATAAATTCCACAAAAGTTAGCATTAGATAATTCCTAATTTGCATATTTAAACATACATTTGAGAAAACTTGTAATACGAAAAATTATTAATATAAATAATCAGCTGGGGAAGTTTCATGGCGATATCTACTGGTTACATTTACCCTATTCACCTGCAGTGTCTTCCATTTTTATTAGTATTTCCATTTTATGCTACTTTACTCTATACTTCTACTCCACCACATTTCAGAGGCAAATATTGTAGCTTTTACTTTGACGATTAAAGTGTTACATACAAAATATATGCTCAGTTTTTAAAATATGATGCATCATAGAATATCTTTTACTTATTTTGTGAGTCATTTTATGTAATAATTCGCTATTTAAGATGTGTAGATTTTTTCCAACTCTATGTAATCCTTCAAGCCACTTTACAAAACTCTTTGTTACAGATGCTGAACTGATTTTAATCACATATGTACTATATTAACTGCCTAAATATGATTTTTACCCAGTGTTTTTTGCACGTGATTTCAATTACATATTTACCTCATGGTGGCAGATGATGAAACTGAATAAAAGATTGACCCTCCAGTAGAAGGCAGCACTACACGAACCACCTGAACCTTTTCCTCCAATGTCTGCTGCTTATTGCTGATTATTAAGTCATCATGTGCTACTTTACCATATAAACCCACATTCAGTCTCTGAACAACCAGCAGCACAAGTTCATCACGTTGGATTTATATTTAATCAGTGCTTTGGACACTTGGCTACTGCATTTACTTGCCACAACTTTCCCAATTTTCAAATTTCCCAATCCAACTCCCACCACACGACACACAAAACATTGATCTAAGAAACTGCTGCATTCAAAGGGAGGTATTATAACCTTTCCATGATGTGACGTTACAAGACATTTTAAAAATATACATTTGATAAGTTAAAACCCTTCAGTGTAGATTTGTTGTGACTATAACACCTTTAAATTGTTTGGATTTATAAGACATTTAATATAGATGTTCTTCTTTAGTTTTTGTTGTCAGGTGTTTGTGTTATAGTGTATTGTGTATTGTGTGTGCACCCTTTGTGGATCAACAAGTTCCTAAGATTTAATTAAGATGAAAAGATAGAATAAGAAGTGATAGGTACTTTATAGATACATATTTATCAGTAAAGACAGAATTCCCTCTTCAAGGACATTTCTAAAAAAGTAAAAGCCTATATTGTTAATTCTACTCTACATGAAATAGTAATTCAAATGCATTCATGTTGCAAAGGTTACCAACAGACAGACATTTGAACTTGTCAAACACAGGTGTGACTAATGACATCAGTACTGGCTGCATAGTGTTGGTCAATACTGACTCATCTACTGTAAATGTAACCTCTTACACTCCGCTAGGATGAGAGTCCTCAGACGACATTACTGTCTTTCAGAGGCTGATGCAGGCTCAGATAACCGTCCATTGGTATCAACAATGTCATGCTAGCTAGTCTGGAAGGAGGCTAATTAACGCTTCAAAGTTAGACAACATTTTCACGAGGGAAAAAAACTGGCATGGCCATATTTACATGGGTCCCTTGACCCCTCACCTCAAGATATCAGAATGAAAATGGGCTCTATGAGACATAATTGAGAATGGGAATAGCCATCATCTACTTCCATCATAATGTTCTAAGCACTTATACAGTAAACTTTCACCATAAGATTACCGTAATTTCTGGACTATTCAGCGCATCTGAATATAAGCCGCACCCACTGAATTTTTAAAAAATATTTATTTTGTACATAAATAAGCCGCACATGTCTATAAGCCGCAGGTGCCTACCGGTACATTGAAACAAATGAACTTTACACAGGCTTTAACGAAACACGGCTTGGAACAAAAATAAATAGGCCTTTAAACGCCTTCAACTTGAAAGCTGCATCATATGCCTTTCTCCGTGTCTTTGCCATGATGAGGGTGACAAAATGACCGTAATCAGAATCGTGACCATTCATAATGTCCGCTGTTTAAAATGTCCGCTGTTCATAATGTCCGCTGTTCATAATGTCCGCTGCTGAAGACATTCCAAGAACTAATAATGCAATTGAAGGTTGGCATAATGTTTTTAGAGGTTCATTTGGTACACTGAATGAAACACCGAGAAATTTCGTAAAAAAGTTAATTACCGTAATGAATGGGAAGTTTGAGCGCACTCGATTTACGTCACATTATGTGATGGTGCTCAGTTTTTTGGCGACATGAAGCTTGTGAAAGCGGGGAAAAATCCATAAATTAGCCGCGTCATTGTATAAACCGCGAGGTTCAAAGTGTGGGAAAAAAGTAGCGGCTTATAGTCCGGAAATTACGGTAGGTGCCTAACCAAAACAGAGTTTCTTACAAAAACTTGACACACAGCAGCCAGCCGGTGGGGACAAAGTAACCAGGTTGGGGGGTCTGGGGACATGCACCCCCAGAGAAAATATTTGGTCGGAAAAGCCCAAATTTGGTGGACTCTGGCAGATTGTATTGCCACTATTTCATTATATACACTGATCTTAATTATTGCATATTTTAACGATTTTGCCTACCCGGTTTTTTGGATGTATTGATGTAGAATTAGGGAAATTGATGTTATCTGACAGAAGCAGTCGTTTTCAGTAACTCCGATAAATATATAATATAAAGATTTTTATATTAAGGCCCTCTTAAACTCAGGTCCTACAGAGATTTGAACTCAGATTGCTGGATTCAGAGTTCAGAGTGCTAACCATTACACCACGCAACCCTGTGTAACATATTGTACTGCGTTCAAGCACCAGTATCTATTTTGATTTTTATGGTTAAGGGCAGGTGCGAACCAAAGTTCGGGTGGACCAACTTTTCGCAGTTTCTACAGAACCACTGATCCAAATAACTTCACGCACGGCCCAGCACTCCATCGGGTCCTCAGCAACACACACGCTAAGCGTGAAGTGGATCAGTCCAAGATAAACACACAAACACACTGAGACGTGTCGTGTTCAAAATCTTCGAGAAAAGCAGTAAGGACTTCTGGTCGAATGAGGTTATAGTAAAGTTGTTTCATTTAGTATAAAATTGTGATGAGAGTATATCTTGACCGAGGTCCACAAAGCAGAGCAATGTAGTTAGCTGTCTCTCGCTTGTTTCAGAACCCCGAATTCAAGTTTGTGCAAAGTGTTATACATTCTCTGTTAGAGGTGCTGCCTCTCACTTGTTGGTTAGTAAACGTATACAATGTTACATGATCTTCTTTGTTGGTTTCTGGTTGGTGCACAGGCGTGTCCACGCCTCTTGTCGACACGAGTCCCTCCTTTGACAGTAGGCGCATCATGCTGTTGTGACCCTGAGTTATAGCTTAGTCTTGTAACCTCCGCCCTATTCACACAAGACTATGCGCACGTTTTTATACAAAAGTTTCCACTAGTACTTTTCTTATCATTTGGTTACATGAATTCACACATAAAAGATATAAAAAATAATATAAAATATAAAAGATATATGAGACTAAAAACATTTCCTTCAGTGTATTAGCTATAATGCACATTTCTGTAAACCTTTCAATGTCTGCATGTTTCAGACCTTTTTAGTAACAGCAGCATTTCATTCACAATTTCAGGTATGAGCAAACCTATTAATAATGGTTCTTCAGTGAGCATAAGTAAAACTAGATTGATGAAATAATCACACTTCTACAATTCCCTCCTTTCACACCATTTCATGGCTTCTTTAGTTAGGGCAGTGGTAATCAGTCGGTTAACGAGGGTCCTAAGGCAGGGGATGCAACAGCACCCCCATATTATTAAAATGCTGCACATAATGCTGATTGCGGTGATGACCGATATTACCAATTGTTTATATTTGCCAAACCAGGAGCTAAGTAAGTCAGAAAAATGATTGTCTACACCGCTATTTTCTGCTAATTCTTCACTTAGGGTGGTGAGGCCAGCTAGAGCTCTGCTAACTGACCCGTCTGCCGCGGTATTGTTGGGGATGAAGGTGCAGCCATGGAGCCAAACATTCTCTGCTAGTAACATGTCTAGGGCCATCCTATTTTGATAAGCCATAAGGCTGGTTTTGTCTAATTGTTCGTGGAGGCCTCTCACTGCATCTCTAGTGTAATTTATGAATCTCTGTTGGTTGTAGTATATGTCATTTATCCAATCGACATTTTTATTTATGGTGGGCGATAGGAAGATAGACTCAAAACCAGCAGCTATCTGATCTCTGGCCTTAAATTCATTCGGAACACCCCTGGGGACGCCTATGGCATCAATGTAGATAGTGGGGTCAAAACTAGAGGACAGGGTATTCCGTCACTGTCTGTGCTGCGTAGAATGGTGGCTGGATAGGGGTTGGTCGGTTTGAAGGGGTATCATTACAAAAGGCATTACTAACTGAACAGGCGCACACAAGCCGGTCCAATTACGAGGCAAGGTAGGATGGATAGACTGTTTTCCACAGTACCACCATATGTCAGCTCTGGCACTAGTGAAATTATTCAAGAAAATGTGTTGGTTTTGAGTATTTCATAGGTGGTATTACACCATGCGGGCGCCATTTTTCCTACATCTGGACCGGAGCCTATTCTTTGGTAACAGTCGTACTGACCGGAATAAGGCACAAACGGTGGGGGCAACTGTCCCGGGGGAATGACTGGAAAGAGGAGACCGAGACTGGTGCAATTAGTCTCACCTGGGTTGGTATATAGTGAGAGAAAACACTGATGGCCCTGCGGATCAGCGGCCTTGGTCAGCGGGAAAGGCATGGTGCCCAAATGTGGTCTGGCGGCAGGGCATGCTATACAATTGCTTTGTTGAGTTTGCTTGGTGGAGTAAAATACCCAGTCTATCCAGGTATTTGTTTCGGTGTAACCGGTCTCCATCGCCAGGGTGTCTGTAAGGGAGGAGACATTTAGATATTTAACCAACCCTGGTTGGCCAATGCTATGGGGGTTCGGAGAAGTGAGATGTGTTCCATCACTATCTGTCTGGGTAGGGGAGTGGCCTTCCGCCGCGGGGAGTGGACCGCTTTTACTACCGCTAAAGAAAAATAGGACAAGCAGTCAGTGGAGGAAATTTGTTGTCCTACTATATACAACCTGGTGTCCGACATTCGTGGGACTTTTATGGTTATTATGATTGGATTACAGGTAGTGGGGGCATGACCTCTGCAGGTGTTTTTCCGCGTACAGGAACAGTCGCAAGGGGTTTTAGCTATGATGGACCATCGTGCAGTTAGGGGATGGCCGGGGCTGGTCCATGCTCCTGCTTATGAGTTGGTGAAAACATCTCTCCACTTGCACGGAGGCTTACACATGTACTTACCGTATTTTGAGAAGCACTCAGGGTTCCAATCGTTAAAGTTCGCTTTGCGGGCGGCCGTTAAATCAAATGAGAATGTGGTCGATTTCCCTTCAGTTATGGTGACGTATACCCCGTCGTCGTCATTTGTTACCGCTCGTTTTACTCTTTTATACGGTCCTGGGGCGATTTTGCACCGGGGGATCTGGGGAAATTATGCCCAGATTGGCTGCTTCTTTTGATTGTTGCACTTCCCACCATATTAGGGAAAAAACTACTATAAACACCAGGAACGCTAGTCCCAGTAGCACTCTTGGGGAGCCCCAACAAGTGGGGTCCCTTCTTGGACTGCCTATTTTACGGTACATTTTAGGTTTTGTCTGCCAAATCAGTGAGACAGGTGGTGCCACCTAGTGTTGTTGTGGCCTCTTACCTGGATGGCGTGTGAAGTCTTTGCAACGACTTCAAACGGTCCAGTCCACCTTGGTTCATTCCACTTTCACTTGTGAACCTTTAACCTTACCCACTCGCCTGGTTGAACTGATGACACGTTCTCATCAGGTGGCTTCTGGTTGGCTCTCGGTATCTGTGTAGGCAAAACTCCAATTTGATCTGACAACTTTTCAAAATACTCTGACTCCTCAACTTGAAATAGGTCTAACATCGGACTGTCTCCTAGCTCTCTATCTGGACCTGGCAGAGGCCTTCCTGTCAACAACTCATGCGGAGAGAGGAATGTTTTCCCTCCTTGAGAAGATCTCATGGACATCAGAGCAAGTGGTAGTGCGTCCAGTCAGGTGAGTTTCGTACTATGACATATTTTAGCCAACTTTGATTTGAGAGTTTGATTAGCTCTTTCGACTATGCCCTGTGATTGAGGGTGATAAACTGATCCATGTGAATATGTTATACCTAGGAACTTCTCTACTTCTTGTAAGTGTTTGTTTGCAAAATGTGTGCCATTGTCAGATCTGATTCGTCTTGGAACGCCATATCTTGGTATGAGTTCATTTTTCAGCCACTTTACGACTGATTTGGAGTC
>CALSCE010009365.1:84632-100238 GCA_943593645.1 Bovichtus variegatus
CACACACACACACACACACACACACACACACACACACACACACACACGCACTGCTAGAGCTTCGCCATCGCTGAGCAAAGAGCGCAGAATTCGCAGCCCGATGCCACATAAATTACAGTAAAACTTCATAATAACAGAAGCAGACAGGCCGATGAATTAAGCTGCACTCGTAAAAAACAACCATATAAAAAGTATGCACATCAAAAGCCAACATTGTTAAAGCTAAATACATCATGCAGTGTATGAAAAAGGAAGTAGTAAGTAGTGCAAAGTATTATTCAGGCTTTTACAGCAATAACAGTAATATCTCATAATGACAATGGAAAGCTAAAGTTAACTTTATGATGCCAAACACTTCAAATCTGCTTCTAAAAACAAGGAATGAAGTGGCCAAAGGGAGATTGCAAAAAATAATTGGAGCACGGACGGTGATTTATTACCGTGCTGCAGCTCATAGTTTCTATACGTCCATCTGGGATGTGCATTAGCTTCACGTGCAGGTGAAGCGAGGTGGGCATTCCGTCTGGTGACGAGTGGTTGGGAGGGGGAGCGTGAGGAAAGATGGGCGACAGGTTTCTTTCCCTGAGACAAAGACCCTTTTGACCCAGCAGGCTCCAGACGAGCACACGCAGCCAGTCTTCAGATAGATAGCGGCCTGTGAACCGGCGACGCATCCGCCTCACGTTTCCTCTCACACCCTCCTACCACCGTCGTCATTATACAGACTCGAAAGAGCTCGGCCCGACTATTCACGGGACGCCTAGCAAGGGCTTCTGTACTGACAGCAGTTGCCGTAGCGACGGCGTCTCACACTCACATGTTTGGGATCGGAGGTCAAGGTTCATGGTTGGTGCTCGTGGGCTCAATGGTGCTCTGTGTGTCATCATCAGACTTCCAGTAATACGAGGTTTACGGAAGGTCATGCAACAAAAAAAAGAAACGTGCAGAACTTTCTATTCAGCAAAAAACCTTCTGCCTTGAATTTAGTTTTTCATATAAAGACACGATGCTCATCGTCGTACAATGCAACGCTGTGTGTCTCCACATGAATCCAGATCTGGAGCTAATTGATTTCAGCGACGAACGAGTGGATTTATTTTCCCAAATTGAAACCACACTCTTATCTTAAAGGACAGAGAGACACACACAGACACACACACACAGACACACACACACACACACACACACACAGACACAGACACACACACACACACACACACACACACACACACACACGGCAGCAGCATTTAAACTTGATAAATTCTTTTGTTTACAGCAAAGCTCCATAATCTGTCTCACTCTTTATATAGGCGAGTCATAAACACAGCCACATATGTTTGTGCTACACGGGCGTGGGATTAGTGCCGTAGCGTGTATACACTCTGTGTGAGCGCCGATGTGTACTTGTGTGTGCGTTAAACAAAATGACACTGGTTTAAGTGGCATCAAAACCAAAAGGCTTTAACAAGTGTTTTTTTTGTTTTCATTGTTTGCGCATTGCAAAGCAACCACTTCCACTGACGATGCCACAGGCGGCTCAACAGCTGGTTCGCTGTGGTGGACAAAGGCCACGTCTCAGCCGCCAGGATGTAAATCAGTGTGAGCTGATACGTACAGCTGATGGATGAGGTTTGGCTCAGGCAGAGGGGCTTTAAGACACGTTGGAGTCAAAACTGTGTCAAAACCCGTCCAGCAACCTGGAGGAATTGTGTAGCGGTGCACATTTGTACGTCTGGAAAAGACAAATTCTTCTTAAGACCCTCGAGTTAGTTATGGCGCATATGTTGAGAAAAGCTCCGTCTTAAGAAAGTAGTTCCACTCAGTCACACTTATCTGAACAAGCTCCTGCAGGTCTGTGTTTGGATTTCTAAGCCCAATTAAAGTTATATCCCAGGTAAGTTAGATTTGGATCATAAGAAATCCACCTCAGTGGGTCTGAAGTTGTGGAACTGCAGACGGGACGGGAGGTGCTGCAGGGGCTTAAATAGCTTTAATTAGAGCCAGACAAAGACCTCCTTATACATCTATGGTGAGGGATCACAGAGACTTTAAGAGCTACTCAGACACAGACTGACAGTAAGTAATAATTAAAAACACGTAAAAAGACACACGCACACACATAAAGTGTCAATCATTTACAGTATCCGTGATGCATTTAGATTACTCTATTGTGAGGACTGGCTGAGAAGGTTGTTTGTAGTGTTTGTCTATTAATTAAAATGGTAAAACAAGGAGCCAGAAGATTCTGTAGTCTGTAATATAGAAGTAAAAAGTCTAAGGCAGTGCGTTGAGCTAACGGCTAACATCAGCATGCTAATCACAGCGATAGCGCTAACATGGAAGGCTAATGGAAATGTCTTTTTTTTGTTGCTAGTATTTGGTCATAAAGTTTTGAGCAAATTCAAACGTTGACCTGACGATGGAGTTAAAATCGAAGGGGATCGTCAAAGTTATTCTGAGTCATCCTGAGGGGAACGCGAGTTTCTGCGACAAATTTTACGCCGATCTATGCAATTACTGTTGAGAAACCTCCAAACGACTCAGTCTGAATCTTTGCATCAGAGAGCAACAGAGGAAGTGAATGAGAATTCCTCAAAGAAGAGCCCACGATCAGACTACATCTATTTAACTGCCGTGGAGAAAGAGACCTTTCATGAGTCCAGAATGGGATTCTGTGAAGTGTTGGTGCAGCCTGCTGCAACAGCTCAGAGCAGAAGAAAGTCCAGTGGAGCCATGTGTTCTCTGTCTGTTTACAGTGCTTTTATTAGGCATCCTGTGGCACAGCCAGCCTTTTGAAAGGCCGTCTTTATAGGAGCTTTCCTGTTTATGCTTAGGGGTGGGAGGTCAGCACTCGCAGCCCCGTGCTGAATATGGTCAATCTGCCTGCATAGGAAAACTTTGTGTGTGCCTACGTGAGTGTGTGTGCGTGTGTGTCAGCTGGGTGATGGGAGGGATTTAAAGTGAAAAGGAGCCTGGCTCGGCAGGTTATTATTGTAACTTTAGAAAACGGTGCAGGACTTTGCCTTCGAGGCTGGAACACATGGATACAGTCCTCTCTGTCCTTGTTTGTCTGTCTGTCTGTCTGAGTCACCTCTCTGCCAAAGGGAGTTATTTACCCACTGTTTGTGTTTGAGCTTTAGCAACATGTACGTCAGCAGCAGTAGCAAAAACACAAACAAACACGCACACACGCAGAGGGGTACCTGCAGTAACCTAAATAAAGACACGCTTACCGGCAGATAATGTTGGGTTTGAACACAAGACCAAAAAGACGGAAGAGTTTTAGGGTCGAGCATGAGGGAAAACTGAGAGGATGAAGAGTTTTAGGGTCGAGCATGAGGGGAAACTGAGGATGAAGAGTTTTTTATTTATTTCGAGAATGAAGCCAAAAAGTCGAGAATACATTTGAAATATTGAGAATAAAGTAGAAATATTGAAGTTGAAACGTCAAGAATAAAGCCAGTACTAGTGCCAGGCATAAGAAAATAAAAAAAATAGCATTTTGAGTCAAAAAGAAAAAGAAATGTCGAGACTCAAACTACTATTTTCATATACTGAAAGTTTGACTTCATTTTGACTTGATTCTTGAAATAAAATTTTTTTTTCTTATTTTGACACCTTGCATGTAAAAGCGTTTCCGTAGGTTGCAAATGGAAGTGTGTTTGATGTGGCTGGAGGCGTGAGACTTACCCGAGGACCCCTCTTGCCTGGCAGGCCTGGCTTCCCCGGAGGTCCCGGCAGTCCCTGAAGAGAGAAGGTGCATTGAGTGACAACAGACAGATGATCTTATTATATATATATATCTTATACCTGAGCAATCCCCTTCCATCACACCCCATCATTAAGACTCCTTTGTGTGTCTCCACAGACAGGCTGTGCAGTGGCTGCAGAGTAAAAAGAAAAGTAGTAATTCCATCTGAAGGTGATGAGAGTTCAGCCTTATCCATCAGGAAGTTCTTAGCCTGTGTGGCAGGAAACCGTAGAAATACTAGAAATAACAGGTCATTTCCTGCGCCACTCAATGGCCCTGTGTGGCTCTATCAGCCTTGTGCTCGCTCGTTTTCTTTTAATCAAAAAAGAGGAAAAGGAGAAGTGAGGAAAAACAGAGGCTAACAAGCGCTACCTGTAGGGCTGTGGGTCCGGACGTGAACGCACGTTGAAGCCTCTTTAAAAGGCATTTTTAAATGTTTTCTTCACTGTAAATGAATTACTATGCTGTTAAATGTGATGCCTGAGATAACAGGGGTGCGAGGAGAAGAAAAAGCAGCGGCGTCTTCCATAAAGCGCAGTTATTGTTGTGTGAAAGTTTGACCCCTTCTGTCGTTTCCTCAGCTCACTTTTCACAAGGCTGTGAACTTCAAGAGACAAAGCACAACTTCAAAACAAACCGACCTGAGTCTAAAGGTTATTGTGGTCGTAGCCACATATCGTGTCTCTCTGCGGCGCAGCGCTCCGGACATCATCACTGCCCCCCCCATCTCTCCCAGGACGACCTCCATGGTTGAGACCACCACCATTGTTACAGGTGGCGTGTTCTGTGGCGTCCTAAAGACACGCTCCTGTCCACCCTCACACTTCCCCTGGTTCTCCTTACACTTTGTTTCTTTGTCTGTTTCCTGCGTCTGAAGCTATTTTTCCTCCTTTACTCTTTTTTGTCCTCTCTCATTTCAATGTGGTTTGCATGTACTTTGACATGCTGTACAATATACCGGAATAAACATAACAACTTCCCTTCATGTGCTTTATTTTGGGGCGGCAGTCGCTCAGTCCGTATGGACTTGGCTTGATCGGTGTGGACCGGAGGTGGCCTCCTGCACGGCCAGGCACCGGACCACACTGCTGGATTATAGCTGCCCTGCTCCTAACACTAGGATGAGAGTTCAATGCAGAGTCTAAGTTTCACTCTGAGCCTCTAAAATAAATACAATCTGCTATAAAAGACTTAAATCTTGAGCGTGTGGAAGTCCACTGTGAACATCTTTCTTTCTTTCTCAGAGAATGTTTGTTGACTGGTAGGTAAGCAGGCAGCCTCCTCACATCACTAAACATTCTCCAATCACCACATTTAAACAGTCTGATTTAAAAGCTGTTTTCAGTTATGAGGTTTAGACATGCCGTCTGTGCCTGTGAGGAAGATAGAGGATGATCTGTGCCACCTGACAACAGACGCTGAAGCATGTGCTCAGAGTTCTGCTACTATGTGGGAATCCTTTAAATGTAGAATTCAAAACTACTGATCATTAGAAATGTTGGTATTTCAGAGCTCCTTCCATTGTATCTGGAGGATTGGAAGCAGGTTGGAGAACACACACTGGAAAGGGATCATACAGAAATACTCTTACCACATCGTGTTATATCATAGCAGCAAAGAGAAGCTTACTTGCTGCTTATCCTTTTATTGGTAGCAGAAAAAGAAATGTACTCACTTATTTTAGATCACCAATGTTATACGGTGCTGTACTGATTTAATTGTGAATTTGACCAAAACAAACTTTATTTCATTTATTTATACATTTATTTTTGAAGTGGATGCACAAAATGCCATATTTTATTTAATTTGTTTACGATTGTTTGCCAAACTGTGAATAGCTGTGTATAATTGTACATAAGTATGAATAAACAACTGGAAATACCCACAGTGCAAATTTGCAAACTCCCCTATAATCTTT
This sequence comes from Bovichtus variegatus, assembly GCA_943593645.1. Lineage (NCBI taxonomy): Eukaryota > Metazoa > Chordata > Actinopteri > Perciformes > Bovichtidae > Bovichtus > Bovichtus variegatus. The sequence continues at coordinate 90,302 of CALSCE010009365.1, forward strand.
TTTTGCCATAATTCCAAAGTAAACTACTTAAAAGTTCTTATTGTGGCAACATTTAAAGTACAATTTAACTGAACACAGAAGCCTAGTTATGAGAGTTATGACTTTGGGTTCAAATCAAATTCAAACTCACAGCCAGTACAGCTCAATTAAAAACTAATCAGATTAAAACTCAAACTCTCACTTCCAGCAATCCCATTAAACTTCACAACAGATTTTTTAAAGCAGCAGTGAGGAGCCAAAAGTGCTTCAGATGGGGAACTGTGCCATATCTGTGCCTAAACGGGATGAATCTGCTGGCAGCAGAGAGCAGAATCCAGAGAAGAAGAAGCCTCTTAATGGCAGCAGGATGATGAACGAGCAGGCTACTGGCTGAAACCTCAATGAATGCAATGCTTTCCATAGGTCAGAATGTGTGTGTGTGTGTGTGTGTGTGTGTGTGTGTATAACACTGTGCTGAGTGAGAGACAGAGTTTTCACATGGCATGTGTGTTTATGAAATCCAAACTATGTTGAAAAGGAAGCGTGACTGGGTTCATCTGGGATCTCCCGAGGCACTACATGGCAACACACACACACACACACACACACACACACACACACACACACACACACACACACACACACACACACACACACACACACACACACACACACACACACACACACACACACACACACACACACACACACACACACTTTGACAGGAAGCACCTGTTTAATCCCTGATATATTCTCATAATAAATCCTCATCCTCAGCCTGAAAAATGACTGCGTTTAAATCAGAGCACAGACAAAACATACACATTTTTTACGTAAAGCCGAGAACATTTATTCTGAATAAATTCATAACTGGAGCACAGTTTTCTATGGTTGGACGTTTAGGCACCGTTTTATGGTCTCGGATTGGTGTCATAATAGTATTGGTGGCATATTATCAGCCACTGGGAGGACACATTACGGTCTGTTGTCCCTCCTCCAGGAAATTCCTGCATTCTGGTGAATTTTTATGCACCACTTTATAGTGGAAATGCCTTATTTAAGTAAAGGAAAGTACTAAATGAAGGCTCCAGGTGACAATTATAAAATATAATTGAATATAATGCAGAAAGACTCCATCCTGCATCAATTTCAACATTTCTAATTTAATGTTTATCCTGCTAAATCAGCACACACAAGCATAAGTTACTCTGCATTTCTCTTTTTGTTTGGGGAAGTCTCTTTAAAAGTGTCCCTCTTCACCTCAATGATACGTTCATTTAGTTTTATCAATATATAAAACCCTGGACATTAATAGCTCATATGTGGTTCAGCAAAATGTCTGCTTATGTTCTGCTTAAGTTTTCTGCACATTCCAAACATATCCCACACATCTGTGTTCTATGAGACGTGAATAATGTCCTCATTTAATGAGAATAAAATCAGAATATTTCAAGATGGGTTAACCGTTTGAGTACCAAGTGACTAGACAACAGCGGCTATATTTTCTCTATAACTAGGGACGGTTATGCTGGATATTGGGAGGGACATGTCCCTCACGTCCCTCCCAAACTCTAAGCCCTTGGTGTCAGACAGTCCTTCAGTAAATGACCATATCCGTAAATCCCCTTAATCATCCTTCTACAATCTCTTCTCTGTGGCAGATTACAGCACTTCATATTGAGATTGCAGGCAGTGCTTTCTAAATGGCAGTAATTTGGTTCAGTGTAATGACAGTCAAGCTTGGCGTGGACATCAACATGGAGGTGAATTAGCCAACCCTTTACACGCCGCACTCTGCAATCTACAGCGGCAAATTACAGACTACTACAATGAATAAGCAAGGCACACGTATCAAACACACAGGCCCCGCTCACACCTAACACTGAAATGACTCAATCACAAGCTTTAAATACAAGTAGAAACACACCCAGAGCGGGCGGGGGGAGACGCTGGGGAGACGCTGAGGAGACGCTGAGGTTGGATTACTCAGGACACATTTAGACACAAAGGGCTGTGTAGACGATTACGTAAAGCCCAGAACATGATAAAACTCCCAAACAGAGTTGATTTGTTTATGGCAATCAACTTGGACTAAATTCTGAGCGCCACATCTGTCACCAAGTAGTTAACAAAGTCCTGGTCTCTGCTCTGTGGTGGAGCACGAATGTGAGTGTGCATGTGTATAGTGTCTGTTAAGAAGCCGTCAGTTTACTTGGACACAAAGTCCCGTCTGAAGCGGTCAGTCAAGATGCAACGGACGTGCGCTTTGATGCCGGGTGTGAAAATGGAAAAGGTGAAAATAGACCTGCCTGCCTCAGTTTTCCCGCTCCCTGTGATTTACTATAGGTCTAGCCTACTTTTGCATTGGGAAGCTGAGTTATGGTGTTTACTGACTGCTCTGACCTTTGACCTAGCTTTGAAAGAGGGCCATGAGACCTCCACCAGCCCTCTACGACAGAGGAATCTGGTGCAGAGACGGCAAGGCGTCAGACCTGACACGTCACACCCAGCCTGGAGGGCTCTGTGCACAGAGGAAGGAGGAAAAAGGAGGACTTTTAACCTGTGTGAGAAAGGAGATGTGGCACATTAACCTACATATCTCCGTGGTCTCTCATTTCAAACCTTTCAATGGTGACAAAGACCAGCGCACACTGGGATGTCACTAATGGAGCATACCTCACTCACTTTTACCACTTTACTAACGTAAACCATTGAACTCACCACCCACAACTGCCAGCATAGGCAGCCGAGACATGTTTCTTCATCCTGACTTTGCAGAGCCTTTAGTGCCACAACCAGGCTAATGACCTGAGCCACATACGGCTTCAATCGAGCTGTGCTACACTGGCACCATGTCAGCTGCAGAAACTATTTCTTTCAATGTATATTCCTGTTTTCTTCTGAAGTCAGCCATAGCCTGGGCCCCTTTTTACTGCTACGCTTCTGTGTTCCCCACCAGTCCACCAGGCATATTAGACTACATCCTGAAACATGTAGTATTAGCTAGCCCTTGATCCAAAAAAAAAAAAAAAAAAGGTGCTCAAGCACATGTATGCATCTGTTGTAAATTTAATTCATTTGCCTTTGTTGTGGCACACACACACACACACACACACACACACACACACACACACACACACTAACCAACCCAACAGACCAGAGGTGCTTACCGATGGGCCTGCGTCTCCTTTCTGTCCTATAGGTCCATCCAGCAGGGAGAACAGAGTAGGTGGCACCTCCCAGCTCTGGAAGCCATCTGTAGCAGGTGGTGTTACTGGGTTGTCTGACGCTCTGGTCGGTCGCGGGGTGACTGTAGCCTTGGTGGTTTTGGCTTGCTTTGTTGGTTTGATGACCTGTTTGGAGACTGGCTTGGAGGTTTTAGCTATTGTAGTTTTGGAGAATGTTGATTTTGAGGGGTTGACTTTGGATGTTGTTGGTTTAGAAGGGACAACTTTGACTGAATTTGTTTTGGGTTTGGACGGAGTGGCTTTGGATGGTGTAACTTTAGGCTTGGGAGATGTTTTCTTGGCTGTGGTGGGTTGCGGTTTCTTTAGGACTGTACCTTGGTCTGAGTCTGAGTCGGGCTTTGTCTTGGAGGGTTTGGTGCTAGTAGTGGCTGGAATAGTAGGTTTCTTCTTGTTGTCTGTTCCTGCAATCGTCTTTTTGAAGCTGTTTTGTGGTGTGGGCTTTGGGGGAGTGGGTTTGGAGGTTTTCTGATTCGAAGCTTTAGAGGTGGTGGGTCTTGGGTTTGGTGGTTTAGTCGGGGGTGCTCTTGTCCTGAGTGGTGCTGTGACCGTTTCCGTCCTGCCCTTGGGATGTGGGGAGGCCAAACCAAGCTGGACTGTGACTGGCATCACTGTTCCCAGAAAAGGTGTAGGAATGGTCCAAGGGCTGGGCTTTATTGTTTGGGTGGGGGCCACATATCTGACAGCCAAGGCAGCAGCAGCAACACTCCTGGCAAGGCTCAGCCCCGTGGTCTTCCTGGGCGTTTCCGGGCCACCACGTTTAGGGGTAGCAGCGGTAGCTGTGATGTTTTTTTCTCGTGGTAGGATAGGCAACAAGGGAGGAAGGTTAGGCCTGTATGTGTCAGCTTCCCTGCACTGTTTCTTAATGTACCTGCAGTAGTTGTGAGCTGCCTGTGCAGAAGGGACCAGATCAAACTGGCAGATGGCTCCTTCAAAGTGTGCTGAAGCTTGCTGCTGGCTTGTCCGCCCCAGCAGGAAGGAGCCCTGGAGCTCTGGAGCCAGTCCCTCCTCACTGTCCCACCCAAAGTCTGCATGAACACTCTGCTCTCCGCAGGAGGCATAAAGAGTCACTCTCTGTCCATTAATTCCCACCGCCAGCTGGTGCCACTGACCATCATGGGGCTCATAGGGCAGTGCCACCGAGGTGTTTGGTCCCGTGTGAAGGACCAGATTCCCTGGCGCAAGCTGCAGACCGAGAAGGAGCTTCTTGCGGCCTGAGAGCAGGGTGAAGAGGAAAGCACTGTTGACACGGTGTGAGCGCACACTCAGGACCAGTGCCAGGTTGGGCCAGATGGCTGCTGGGAAGACTGATCGCAACGGGGTTTCAATGTGCGCCCGCTGGTTGAGGATGATCCCCGATCTGAATGGAATGACCCCTGCTGGCACCGAGCGCGACGGTTTCTCTCCCTTGAGCCCCAACTTTTGTAGGATGTCCACATCTGGATAAAGGGAGAGTGGTGTTAGAGGTGCAAAGAATGATGACATGCTTGTTTATGAAGGTTACACACCAGTGCAGTTAGACATAGGGGGAAATAAAGCCTATTTTTATGTACCTAAAGTCTATTTTACAATTTATTTAAGTTTGAAGACTTTACATTATCCTTCTGGTCACATCTGTTTTGTAGATCCTCAATCATTCTTTTCTGGTTTATGTTGCTGTATGCTCTGTAACCTCTATATAGAGAGGTGCCTGGAAATACATAAATCAGCAACAAGTTACATTCGCCTCGGGCTACATAAATAAATGCCAAGGGGTTTGCCAGTAAGTTTAGCTTGTTTTCTTGATGGCCATTTGAGCAACAATTACACACACACACATTAACATTAAGCCACTATGAATGAGAGCAATCATACTGAAGTAAACTGTTAAACATCTTTAAATTATTAACAGGACGTTCTGGACTCATTGTGAGAATTTTCTCTTCCTGTAAAAAGCCAGGCACAGCAAAGATATTTCAGCCGTCTTTGCCAGTAGCAACGTTTTGATTGACTACACTGGCTTATAAGCCAATTTTCCAATAAATTCCCATTAACAAAATAAAAAACAATCTATTTGTTTTTGCTATCACACATGACGGGCTCGGCAGCATCGTAGCCATACATCATGTCAGAAAAGCAGTTCACAAATAATGGAGCTCAAACACTGAAAAAGAAAACATAAAGAATAATAAACTCTCTGGGTTTTGAGGCCAGAAAACTGCTTCTGTTCGCTGTCTAGTGCAACTTTAGGCCAAAACATAAGACTATGTATAGGTCCACACAGACATAAAACGTAGCTGATGATAGGGAGTAAGCAGCGACCCTGGTAGACAGAGGTGCTGTGGTGGCCTTTGATAATAATGTCCGTGGTTTGCTGCCTCACGCTTCTCTCCAATATGGCAAGTTGTGGCATCGTTTTGACCATACGACTCTTGTGACGCATAAACAGCTTTAAACATTCCCACAACAGATGGCCTCAGAATATAGCATGTTTACTGCTGCAGATTCTTCAAGGAGCTGCTCACCCCAACATGTAAGTCTAATGTGGTTGTATTTTAACAGCTCCAAAGGGTAACAAAAAATCACTTGAAGTGTGAAAGCGAAACCAAAGCACCGCAGTTCCAAATATATGATCTTTAACTAATTTCTCCTTCCTGTCTTTGGGTTGGGTTGGCTGTCGGGTTATGCTATTTGAGAGGGCTAAATCAATATTCTAGAAACTTTATATACATTTTTGGTTTGCATGGAGCAGAAAATATATGAAACACGAACACGAGAACTTTCACTTGAAACATGCAAAGTGAAGCAACATCTTTTCAAACAAGAATAATGTTCAGCTTCTGATTCACCGTGTTCTTTTTTCTACTAGTAATCAAGTTACAGAAATTAAATTCCCAGTGCAACAGGAAATGTGGGATATTGCACGGACAAGACTTTGCACTGGTGGAAGCATGACGGCTGCTGGAGGTAATCGTGAAGGGAACCGGGAATACACAATCAGGCTGGAGGACCTAATCCTCTCTTAGTAACCATCGGGCCAACGCACCCCGCCACAGGGCAAGGAGACACTGACGGGTACTGTACGAACCTAACAATATACGTTTGTGAATTGTAAAGCACAAGGGACAGAGTTATAGTTTTAATTGTACATTTTGTGGCAAAATGATAACACTTCCACACCAATCAGCACATCAGATTGCTTGTTCTGTATGTTGAAGTATATGCACTGCAGACTACAGGGGATTAATGAGCAAAGTACATCGGGATCGTCAGAAAACCTCCCCTCTTCCCTGCTCCTCTCTATCCTTCTCATCAATAGAGCCAGTTTGGAAATTCAGAATGCGACCACAGTAACCACAAGTGAGTACAGCATCTCCCTGCCTGGAGGCAGAATACAGTTTCCAGCCTTTCAGCCAGCTTTGACTCTCTATTCAGCGTTTCAGTCTCAGGGGTCCCAGAGCTCATTCTCTATATGACCTGTGATCTCAGAACGAGGCCCCTCAACATCTTTATTGTCTCGGGGCTCACTGTGACCTGTGGTCACTGGGCCTTGTCTAATGGGGACATGTGTATAGAAGCCCTGCTTGTGAAACGATAGACACGTGGGCACGCAATGTGGATGAGATGACAGAAAGTGGGAAAGATGAGGGGAAAGACAGATGGGATGTCCTAGCAGTTGCTGTACGGGTAAGCCATGGAGAAACGACTTCAATGAGATGCTTGTATTCATATAATACGAGGCTTACTTCATTAGACCACTGACGGGGGGCTCAGACTTTGGAAATGTATAATAATTGCACGGAAAGTAAAAAAAAAAAGAAAAGAGTGGGAATTTGATCCCTAGTAGTAGTGGTAGTGATCAAGGAATTAGACCTGAGGGAGGAAGCTGCTCCAAACCCAAATGTTTTTGCAGAAAAACTTGAAATAATCTGTCTAGTCTGGAATTATTGAGTGCAGTTGACACATACCAGGTTTTAACACCATATGAATCTGATTTCATAGAACTGTGTACTAAAAATCACATCATGTTTTCGCACAGTTCTTAATGGCCTTTCCATGCTCTGTATAGGGCTGTAAGATGTTCCTTACATTAGGGCTTTACAAAAGAGGCAGGAGAAACACGGCTTGATATATGGGATATATAGTATATATATATATAGCATATATATATATATCTCTGTGTGGTCCCTTCTGCAGTAAAGGACAACAGGACTTGGCAGTGAGGCGCGGGGGGTGGGTGCATTACATGTATCTGTTCTGTACAGACTCCTGTCTCCAAACTTCTTTATTTAAATACCACTTGTACTATTACTGGGGCATGTGGTTTTAGATATACAGCACACTGTATATACGTGAACACACACACGGAGGAAGACTTGTGTTCAACACATGGCTGGAGTTCTTAGCCTTGCTCTGTGCCAAGTCACTCAAGTAGGACAGAGAGAAAGTCCAAGGCTCTTCAATCTGTAATGTTATCCCTTGTAGGGAATGAAGTCACAGATGCATTCGAACACACTCGAAAGATCTCTCTTTGGACGACGTACACTGGACTGGTGAGCCATTTACGATATCTCTGAGCGGAAAAAGCATCCCCACAGCATTACATCCCATTAGTTCCCACAATATCCAATTTGGAATCATCATTTATGATTTATGATTAGGGACAAAACATAAATTGTTCTACTTGTTTTAAGAGTTTTTTCGGACTTTTGCCATTTATTTGGGAGTGACAGTAGGGATACATGCAACAAAGGTCCCTGGCTTGGAATGGGAGTCGAGAACCAGTTCCAAATTATCCAATCTATCAGAATTCAATGCCTCCGAGGTTATCAACTCCCTTTATCGATGCCGGCATGTTTTTCTGACAGTTGCACGTTGCAAAAACTCATGCATCATGGCGTCGATCTCTGCGTCTACGCCCGTGGAAACTTGCAACAAGGAGTCATGGCGGAGGGGAAGAAACGGGGCGAAAGTGCGACTTCATATCCCAAAAAAAGATGACAACAGTGATACTTGCAATGTCTGTAAAACTGATCAGGAATCAGTAAGGGAACTGATAAAGAATCGGACAGATAAGCAGAATCGATATGGAATTAGTATCAATAAAATATTAACAATTTCTCTTCGCTACCCCTGTCTGGAGTCAAACCGGAGAATATTGTGTTAATATGCTGTGCACCAGATGCCCCGTTAACATTTTCTTTGTTTTTCTGGGACTGTTAACAGTGTAGAGGGTCATAGACAGTGTTGCCAGATTTATTTGACAGATGCTAAGTAGCCCAATCAGAGCCTAAAACCAGCTAAATTCAGCTAAAGTGGCCCAATTTTTCATTTCCATTAAGGGATTTTGTTGTCTGTCTGACATTCTTGGTCTTTAAAGTCTAAAACAACGAGGCTGTGTGATATTTACTAAAACACACACAACTTATGTACACACGCTAATACACCATCTAGACAAATCTACATCGAAAACCATGGTTACAGCTGTGAAAAGTGATCTCCGTCAAGACTTTCCCATAACGCTTTATCCAAAATAAAAAAGTCACCCCTTAAAAGAATAGATGTAGGCTTTTACAAGGCTTTTATGACAGAGCTATGACCTTGAGTTAGAAAAAAAAAGGTTTCAGCCTTGTTGTAATGAACCGAGATGACATTTGGTTTTGTCGGTCATCAGTTTTCAGTGACTGCGTGTCGAGTCTATTGAATTCCCTGTCAGTCTCAATCATGATAATTGGAGGAGAGAAGGGGCCTATTCACTGGACTGTATCTATAACTTTTCATCAGGGGAAACCGCCAAATGGTACAAAATAGTAGCTCAAATGATCACAAGCCGCCAGAAACAATTTTTACCTGCCACATAACAAGTAGCCCCATCGGGCGGAAAATCTGCCAACTGCCAGTGGACATTGAAACACAAGAGACAGAAATAATGAGGTTGAATTTTACATTTCCATTGTCGCCTAACATGCCTTCTTATTAAAACCATAAACAGATGTTTTGTGCCACTTGGGGGCAGCTGAGCAAACAGTTGCTCATCTGTGAACGTGAATCCAATATTCTCTCTTTAGCTCCGTTTAAGGTCTCTACTAACTGTGGGACATATCTGTAGCTGCTACATGCTCCACTGTGCTCACTCACAGCCTGTCTGCTGTTTGAGTAGGTGAAGTACAGTGTCAGCTACGAGCTGATAACAGCTGCCTGCGCAAGGGTTTAACTTTGGTTTGAGAAGTGGGGGGACACAAAACAGAGGTCTGGGGTCCTCGATTTCAATCACATTTCCTGCATTTCTACAAACATTTAGGGACTATGGTGATAAAAAATCCAAGAAAAAATAATGATGGTCATAATGATAAATTCTGCCAGAAAGAATAGTACTAAAATATGTAGAAGAAAAAGCTGTCTTACTTTCTGAATAGTTTAATTTAGGGGCCGATAGCCAAGACTGGAGAATCATTTATAAAGTCAAAAGTGTTCACAATTAATGTTTTGAATGTGATTCAAACTCAAATAATGTGAGATTCAATTTCTACTTTGTTTTTTCTTCTTCTTCTTTTATTTGTGGTCATATAACTATTGATATAAAATATGACCAGCCGAACCAAAAACAGATTAAAAAATAAATAAAAATAAATGGCTTAGGTCGAAAGTTTAACTTTTAAAATAAAAAACATAAAAAACAAACTGCCGGTAACTTACCGGTAACTTAACTGCCGGTAACTTAACTGCCGGTAACT
>CALSCE010009370.1:20423-62713 GCA_943593645.1 Bovichtus variegatus
TGTGTGTGTGTGAGTGAGAGTGTGAGAATGAACAATAGATTAGATGATGAGCAGTTTGGCACCTTGTATAGTAGTCCTGCCATCAGTGTATGAATGTAGTGTAAAAGCAAATCAAATCAAATTTATTTATACAGCCCAATATCACAAATTATACATTTGTCTCAGTGGGCTTTACAGACTGTACAGGATACGACACCCTCTGTCCTTAGACCCTCGCACTGCACAACGAAAAACTTCCGAAAAGAAACCCCACAATTAAAGGGGAAAGACGTTATAAACCTCAGGGAGAGACTGAGGAGGGTCCCTCTCCCAGGACGCACAGACTGTAATGGATGTCGTCGTGTGTAGAGAATAAACAATTCGACTTTTGCACATTGAGTGCACAGAAGACTAGAAAGGTGCAATATAAACGCAATTCCATTTACTATATCAGTGAAAAAAATACTATAGAAAAATGTTGTCGTGTTATCAATAAAATAACTGTCAACTAACACAACAGGCTCCTCCTACGTCACACTCTTTCAGCTGGACATACAGTAAATGCATGCTTATACATGCTGGTATATCATGGGGGAAATTGCAGAAAGCAATGTTGTATGTTGTTGTCAGCCTCAAAAGAGCATTCCAACCTATTTTTTTTTTTTGACATTTTTAAATAAGAAAAAAAAAAGAATAGTTTTAAGGTTTATGTAGTAAGGTCATTGTAATATGACGGTTTCATGTCGCTGTATGCCTGCAGATAAATGTGGCAATCAAGGCATATTTCTGAAAAAACTTCATGTTCAACACACTAAGGGGAAGTGCCCTTTTTCTCAAGTGCACCAAGTGCATACAAAAGCAAAATAAACTAGACAATAACATTAGAAGTGTGACAAGCAATTTCCAGTCATGACTAATTGGTCTTTCCCCACATGAAATGTCTTCCTCAGTCTAAAAAGAAAAAGTTAATTAAAAGCCCATAGTGGTGATCCTGTTATGAGTTTATATTACGCCTGAAATACAGTGTATTTGATAATATATGATATTATATAATAGTGGGTACACCTGGCTGATAATAAGTGGCTCAATCAACACCTGTCTGGACTTCTCATCTGTGTGTCTGGTGCAGTTTTCATTCAGCTCACCAGTGAACTTCATGGATAGAGGATATTTTGACATATTTACTGTCGGATAAAATCATTCTGTTGACCCCGTTTCATAAAGCCTAGTCTAGTGTGTGTCCGCATGACGGCTCTCCTTCTGCTCCAAGAGTACTACTGGCGGATGATGGAGACGTTTAGGGCGAAGCAAAGCGACCTTTGGCCACGCATGCCTACCTGGCAGAGCAGCTCCAGGACGAACCCGGCACAGTTGGCATATCCATAATAATCAAAATTATCCATAATCCGGTAGTACTTTGTCATCAGCTCCTGGTCTTTCTGGTAGTCACAGCAGCCGAACTCTTTGTACATTACGCAAAACTGGAGCTCCTGCAGCGGTCGGAAGGGCGGCTTAAAGTCCAAACACTGCGGGTGCAGCACTACAGGTGCGACACATAACGCTGCAACATACACGAAGGCAATCGGCGAGACCCACAGCCGAGCCGGGACCCTGCCACACCGCCGCTGCATTACGGCCTGCGTTACTGGGTTGTGGAAGATGAAGCGACTTCCTGTGTGCACTTTGCTCGTTATGTGGCCCTCCGACGTGGGGAACGTGACCCACTGTGTCAACTTGGGCTGTGCGTCGTCAGGCTGCAGCGTCCCGGGGTCATCTGCGCACAGAAAAATAGAAGGAAGCCTACGGCAGAGTCTGTGGAGCGCAGAGAGCAGGGAGAGTGAGGTCGACAGATAACATCATCGAGTAACAGTCAACGTCACCATGCGCAAAACATCGCCAACAACTGCTCTTTGAATCCATCCCAGTATCGCACGTTTACTTGTGCAATGTTTTTTTCGTTTTTTTTTTTTTCGAGAGTCCAGTCTTCTGAATTTCAATCAAAGCACGCAGTGCATTGTGGGACTGTGGGTTCTTCCGTTATTGTAGTTCATTGTTTTATCGCTTGCAACATTTTGTTATTGAATAATCGTGCAGGGCGAACTTATCCAGTCTTAATCATTTGACTCCTGGATAAAAAAAACAAAAAACGTCGCCATAATGATGAGAATAATGAGTACAATACTGCTTGCACACTGCAGGTATTGTTCAGACCCAGGTCATGAATGTATTTAAAATATCAATGTATTTATCAGCATATAGAAGTGGCACTCAGTCTCCAGGCAAAGTACATTCAACCTCTATTTGATGAAGTACACTTATTTTAGTTAAGGTATTCAGGTGAGCATTAGATTAGATGATGAGCAGTTTAGCACCTTATATAGCAGTCCTGCCATCAGTGTATGAATGTGTGTGAATGGGCAAACGTGTCCACATGTAGGAAGACTAGAAATGCAAAAATGCAATGCCACCAGTGAAAAAATACAAGCCATAGAAAACGTTAGTAGTTTAATCAATAAAATAACTGTCAACGGACACAACAGGTTCCTCCTATGTCACACTCTTATTTAAAATAAATAAATACATTCATTGGAAGGAAATGTCTGCGGACATGAGTAAAAACATATTCACTTTCTACATGTATACTTCTGAGTCTGTTTTGTGTTCCAATGAATGTCTTTGTGAGCTTGAAAACATTAAACCGTGTAAAAAAACATAAACATTCATGTTGTGAGTGCACGTTAATAATCGTTCACAGGCCTAGCATTGAAACTGTAGTGACCTTCTGCAAAAACGTGTATGTGTTCTATATTCCATAGGTTGCTTGGTATTTCCTGCTGAAGAAATGTCAACAGTTTCAAAGTATCTGTAATTGCTGAATTCAAAATGATCCAGGGCTGATGTATGGATGGGAGAATTGAATGCTCGATATCAAACAGTGATGATTATAGTATTGGGAGAAGGTTGTTTGCGGAGGGACTTCGGGATCCAAAAGTGGCTGATGGTATTCCGCTATGGTTCAGAGGAATATGCCGATCCCTGGAGTGGTATGCCGCTCGTGTTCCACCGGCATATACCGTTTCCTAACAGCAGCTGTTGCTTGAAAGTGGTATGCCACTGTCATACTTTCACACCAGGAACATCCCCTGTTACATATTTCCCATAACTTAATATTTTCCTGTTTTTATTGACAATGTTGCGCAACATAGCGAAGTAAGTAAAGGACTGTGTACTGTCAAGTTTCTCTTGTCTAACACATGGCCAGTCTGACTAATCTATAACAGAAATTGAGAGCCAACTAAATAAATAATACCTGTATTATGTTGGCATGTTTAATAGTAGAAAACAGTCACACATTAGGCCTATAAAAAAGTTGTGGAACATTAACCAGGCATACGTGGGATATATTATTTATTATTCACCATACTTTTATTGAGTACCTGTTGCTATCGTTGTGGCATTAGCCTCAGCTTCAGCAGCATAAACCTTTTTATACCAACGACCACTCCTGCTCCAGCGGCATAAGCCATCTTTTTGTGTTTTTTTACACCGGATATCAGGTGTTATTGGTACATACACACGTTGTCATATCAGACTGTCAGAAGATACATCATATGGTGAAAAAATACCATGTCTATTAAATCTACGCCGGTAGAAAACGGCTAATGCCACAATGATAGCAGCAAGTACTCATTCAAAGTATTTTTGGTGAATAATTAATATGCCATATGTAGGCCTGGTTAATGTCCATGGAGTTTTATGTAATGTGTGATCGCATTCTACTATTAAACATGCCAAAAATAATACAAGTAATATTTAGTTAGTTGACTCTAAATTTCTGTTATTAATCATTCAGACTGGCTTCGGTGGCTAAGCTAATAGCATCCATGTTAGACGAGAGAAAGTATACAATCCTTTATTTACCGTGCTCTGTTGCGCAACATTGTCAGTAAAAAGAAAAACAATATTAATTCATGAGAAATATGCATCCGGAGACGTTACTGGTGTGACAGTCTGACCAGCGGCACCTGCCGTTAGGAAACGGTGTATGCCGGTTGAACACCAGTGGCATACCACTCCAGGGATGACCATATGTCGCTGAACCATAGTGGCATACCTTAAGCCACTTTTCGATGTCTTGAAATGAAACAGGTCTACTTTTTTAGAAGGTAAAAACAAGTAATGTTTCTTCTACTTCTACACTAAAGGGCTATTCTCATTGGCTGGCAGGTTGTTCCAGGCCACAGCCCTAATTGCCCCTGAATTTCAGTTTGTTTGTTTGAGTCCCGTGCTCCTTCATGCGTCGACAACATTAGTTGATGGACTACATATTGGGGAATAGTTGCAACACCATTCTACGCTTCCTCAAAAACAATTAGACAGATTAATAGGAAATCTGGTATGGATAATCATAATCCCAGTGTATGGGTTCATATGTTTTTTTTTTTACTAAAACAACACACATACAGTATGTATGCTGAAAGAGTTACTGGTCACTGTAATCCTTGCTCATGTCCACACTGAGGCAAGCGAAAGATAACATGAGGCCTCAGCAGTCTGAGTTCAAATGGGTACCTTCCAAGTCACCGTTTTTTTAATTATTATTTATTTATTTATTTTTATTTTTTTAAAGTGTGCGTACTGTGTGCAGAGGAAGTGAGGGTAAAATGTCAACTTTCCACACAAGACATTGTATTTCCTAATCTAATAGGATTGCAGTGAAATATGTTCAACACATTCCTGACACCCAGAGGATGAACCCTGCATTAAGAATAACAACATCAGCAGTGCAATGTGTGTAAGAGTGTGTAACATGGTTGGCACCCCAATGAAAAGAAGCATCTGTCCTTGTACAATCCAACCGGAAACACCTGAAGACTCTTGACTGTCTTAATAAATAGATCTCCGCATATTACATTTCAGTAGTAGTTCAACAGGGAATATTTATTGGCCATGACAAATGTTAAACTAAATGCATTTAAGCTGTTTGACTCCTCTGAGCTTTCCTGAGGTGTCTCCACCTCTACCTTGAAGTGAAATTCAGGTCAGGAGGAAAATAATAAAACATTTCTGGCAGTTCTTATTACGCATAGCTGTCACTCATTTAGGGTTGGTGTGAGTGTCGTTGTGTATGTGGTTCTTTCTAATACTGCAACAGATTTTGAGAATTTTTCATTTCTGGTGCCACTACGATACCTGAGATTTGGTACAGTACAGATAGCAACACAATAGTTGTTTTTTGAGCCATGCTAGCAGGATGGCTCTGTCTGTCTCAACAACTGTTGGATTGATTGCCATGACATTTTCTATAGACATTCATGGTCCTCAGAGGAAGATTCCTAATGACTTTGGTGATCACCTGAGTTTTACTCTAGTAAAGTTCCCACTTGTAGTGCTGAGGTAATTGTCTCAACACCTATCAGATGGATTGCGATAAAGCTCATGCTCCTCTCAGGATGAAGTGTAATAACTGCGGTGATGTTCTGGACTTTTCATCTAGCACCATTATCAGATCAGATTTTTATTTTTTTTTTGCTACATTCATTTATGACCAAAATACCAAATAACATTAATAACATTAATTAACTGATCTGCCTCGGCTGCACTTTGTTTTTGGTGCGTCCTATCTGAGATCACTTTGACCACTTTGTGCCATAAACCCTAAAGTCAACATTGCAGGACAAATGTTAGCAGTCACAACGATTGAAGAGGAGAACTTTGTTCAAATGATGGAGACAGTAGATTGGAGGCTGACTGTTACAAAGAAAACCAAAATAAGCAATCTGATTGACTAACATTATGAAGATGAACGACAAAAAAATGAAAAAGAAACTGGCTGCCATTGGCATTGACGTGTGGACAAGAACAGACAGCTCCAATCCCTGCTATAAGTTCATGATACTTTTGTGTTGAGAAAAGTAAAACCAAACACATATCATGAACAAGTGGAGCCCGCTCACACACTACACAGTCAATCCAGCCATGATGTCTGCAAGAGTGGGACATACTAAAGGAGAAGGTCATTACAGTAATAACAGACAATGGGAGTAATATGGTGGCAGTGTTTGAACACACCACCGCAGGAGCAGAAACCAGCTCTGAAGACTCAATGTCATGTCTCGACGGATTTGTTAAAGTTTTCATGTTGTAGTTATTATTGTATTTTATTTCCTGGTCAGATTTAGTGTGTTAGTCAGCCTTTGTGTGGTTTCCCGCCATTGTCAGGGCCTGCCTCGCCCCTGATTGTTTCCCCATGTGCCCACTCATGTATAAATAGTCCTGTCTCCCCTTGCCTTGTGCCTGTTCGTCATAGCCACACACACAACATGAGGCTCACATTGAAGATGATGCAACATTGTCACCAAAGCAGCCAGTCTTTAGGTTTCTTTCCAACTGCTGCATATGCACAAGACATAGACAGATGACCTCCACGACCAGCATGGGGCAGACGATCAGTAAGTTTAAGAAACACAGCATTGATGAAGACACATGAAAAGACTTTTGGTTGGCAAAGACTGCCGATTTTTTTCCAGCTTCTCAGGCCTTTGCAGAGCGAGTGTTCAGTGTCACAGGTGACCTCACTGGAGGCTGGCGCAATAGAGCAAGGGTCACATTTCTCAAAATGAATGGAACCAGATGGAGCTGTTGTGTTTACTGCCATTAACAACACTTTATATAGCAACAATATGCACAATCTCATTGTAAGTTACTGTCCTGCTTTTAGTTTAATGTGATATTTACTTCTATTGTCAGTGCTGAGCAAGAGGTGAGTTGATTTTTAATTCCACTAACAGCATTGCAGCGTTTTTTTTTTGAGAACGTTGAATTAGACTGGTTTTCTGGATTTAAGTTTTCATCACTGATGGCATTACAGCCTTAGTATTTTGCATCTTTGGATTTAATTGAGAATTACAACTGCTGAAATAATTTACAGTGATAGTTCTTCCTATTGAAATAAGCCCAATCCACGTGTATAGTTTTATTGCAGATCTTATTTATGTTAATAAATAATTTGAGACCATCTAATAGTTTTTATTCACATTTTGTATGCACTTATGCTGCTTTTGCAATATTCACTTTCCTCAGTCTGAGAAGTAGAAGTGTTATATTAACTTCCATTGTGTTTGCTTTGCTGTAGAAAAGAGCATAGCCCACATTTTTTTTCACTTCTTTTGAGTTACTTGATAGTTCTTTTTCATTATTAATAGAGGGCTTCTGAATTCTCTATAATCAGGTGCTATATGCAATATCAATATAGCCAATAGTTTCTTTTAATATTTGAGTGTTGCACTTCTGATTGAAAGAATGAAGACTGTCATGTTTAAGTTATTATAAACAATGCACATCTAATTATTGGTCTTTTGTAGAAAAAAACTAAGGACATGTTCTTGTTTCTATATGAGACTTGTTTTTATATGTATTTCATTTTCAAAGAAATAAAGGCACGTTTCATATTTGAACATAGCTGAATCTGTGTCTGTATTGCATGTTCAAACCTTAATACCGTTCTATATTGAAAGGTTAATAGATTTTTCCACCAGGAGTTTATGAAAAATGTCACCACAACATACCCTGTGTCTGTTTGGCTGCTGCAGGACTGTGTGTGTGCGCTCTTGAAGTGCCAGGTCTGGTGGAAGGTTGTGTGTAGTATGTCATGAACCTAATAAAAACAGTCAGAGCGTCCAGCTCCCTCAGAGGACATAGAGAGCTCTGTAGCCCAGATTATCCCCAGGCTTGTCCTGCCAGTTGGAGACAGAGCCATGTGGACTGTGAGTCAACTGTCCATGCAGTGGCAACATCGCCATTTGACAGGAGCCACGCGGCGCACCACGAGCTTTGACCAACAGATCAGAGGGACTCAGAGCTGAGGCTGAGGTGTAGGCCCACAACCTGGCACATCTCACATCAGGGACAGTTTACTGCTCCGAGACTTCTTGAGAAAACAAAAAAAACGCTCCGCTACTGCCCCCTACTGTCCGGACAGGATCAACACTGATCCACTTCAGATGGACAAATGAAGCTCAGTGTCATAGTATGTCATAAAACTGCCATAAAAAAAAAAGCATGCTATAAAGAAGTACTTTAAATGTCATAAAATTACCACATAAAAAAGTCATGTATGCCATATACATTTCATATTTTTTTTTAATTAAAGAATTGCGAAAAAGGTTATAAAAAAAGTCCTAGTATAGTGTGTGTGTGTATATAGTATATAAAAGTATAGTATATGTTACGGGTCCCAAAGTTGATACCACAGCAACAATAGAGAATTCTGTAAAACACAGAGTGCAGCAGGAATGAAGATGCGGAGCATTCAGTTCATCATCCAGATTGACAATAAAATACACAGAACTTTTCTCTGAGTGTCAGTTTTCTATTTCCCGTCCATCACTGTAGCTTAAGTGCAAAACATCCATGAACCTAATTTTCACAATATCTCCCAGAATGAACTCACAAATGTAGCTCTGTACATTTGTAGTATACGTAAAGTTTTCTACTTTCAGCAACATTCTGCACATTATCACATGTAGAAGAGTGGATCAAGGCGACTATAATGTCAAAATACAACATTATTCCAATGTATTTAAAGCAAATGTCAAATCTGCAATTCTTCAGGATTTGCAAACTTCATTTGGACACAGCTATCATTCATAGATAAATATAAACATTTTCTATATACACCCATAAGGCTATATTTTATATATTTTTACGCGACAAGTACAGCTCTGTAACATCTAACTGTTGTGTTTTTCAGCACTGAACAATATACCCATTTCTTTTAGCTAATTATACACGTAGGAGCCAAAATAAAAACACTGCAAAGCAAATAAGCCTAAAACCTGCCGACCTGCCTGTGAAACTGCACTCGGGTAAAAGAAACCCTCACACCGACAGTTGGTCATCCGGATTGCAGGAGTGGGCTATTTCTTTTGGAATTTCTTCTTTGGGAAAAAAAGTTTAAACGATTGGTCATACACCTTGATCCTTGCTTTGGCTTCTTTTCTTTTTAGCAGACGTTTTGACGGATGACTTTTGAAACAAAAAAACCCTGTGTAAATTGTAACAGTGACGTTTGCCTGGCAGCCAGGTCAGTACTTGCGAGTACACTGCAATGCAGCACAATCTGTTTCTCTGCTGGCTTCACCTTTTGGCCGTTACCACCCATTGTCATGGCACACAAATCTATACCACCCAATACCATCTGGCTTGTGAGGGTCGTGCACTTTCTCTACCGTTCTGTATCTCATATTCTACATAGGCAAGATTGCCCTCATTGCTCTTCATCTTCTATTCTACTGTATATCAGCACTTTCCTGTTTTGTGGCTCCACTTCCTCCAACTGTTCCTCAGTTCCAGCTCTTCTAAGTATTTCTGTCCCTCCATCTTTCCACTCTCTACTCAGTCTTCTTGTACATCTATCTCCCCCCCTGTCTCCATCTCCAGCCTGTCCCTCCTCTCCTCACTCTTCTCCAGGACCACAATGCGCTTTCACTGACACTTCAAAGGGGCCACTGGGGCTGGGAAGGGAACCCAGGGGCCTTCAGTTTCTCCACCTTAAAACTTAGACAAGCATATAAGCAAACAGGGAGATTTCCAAGACATGGTTACAAAGGCGAGACAAACTAGTGATGATCATTATCAGGTAGTATGAGTCGTCTTTTCAAAGCTGTTTCGAACCGGGCCTGGTTTGGTGCAATCTTTATTGTCCATGTTCATGATGCAGATTCTGTTGAAGCACTCGTGGCTGTTTTTTTTTTCCTGATGGTCCAGGACAATTGATATTGTAGTTTGGGTTTTGAATGGGGGGAAAAAAGAGGTTTTAAGTCTGAGGAGAGACGTTAGTTTAGGTCAGTCTAGCAGCCGCGGGCCACCAGCTTGGTCTTGTGAGAGTTGTGTCACAGTGGCATTAGAATCACCGTTTAAAATGTGTTTCAACCTATAAGTAGTCTCTCTATAAATGTATAGTTATTGACCAATACATAACGTTGATTGTTACAGTACCACAGTCCAGCTGATTGATTACGACTGGATTTAATTGTGCAATCCTGTATTGACACAAACAAGTAGCCTTGTATCTGTTGTCTGGAGACAACTAGCAATCCTCACCTGGAGACTGCTATTTACTCAACCTTCAGTGCTAGTCAGAGTTTGCACTTTGAAATGACCACCCAGGCTTTGCTGAGCCTGTGTCTGTATAACTGGTAGTCAGACGGGCTGGCTTATTGAGCGACAGGGAAAGAGGGACTTTATAAAAGAGGGGTTGCTGTATTAGTCAAGACTGAGAGGGCTGAAGAACACAGAGGAAACCCTTTTCTTTAGCCCATGATGGGTTACAGCAAGCTGTGTCTGTTACTGCTGCTTAGCAGCTACACGTTGGCTCGTAAGTAGGGATTCATTTTGATTCAAAGTAATTGCTCACGATAACGTTTGTACAAAATCTTAATAGCGTTTCTTTAAAAAAAACTTTTAAGAATTTTTCATTTGGAACAAACTATTTTGTAGTTTCAGTGTAGGCTTTGTTCTCATCCTACAGTTTGACTTGTCGTCATAGGAAAGGACAGGTTTCACTGATAACATTAAGGATGGCTCTGTGTAACCCAGTGACAGTGAGCCAGCATGAACAATACTAGGACCCTGAAACTGGAAATGGAATTCAGCCATTGTTACACCTGTACTTTTTCATGTCAAAATGTCTTCTGTGAAAAAGAACTTTGTGGGCGTGATAGTTCCAGGGTCCTGCACTTTTGCATGCTGGCTCACTAGCATGGCTTACTGTGGCAAGTAAATGGAACAGCGACATCAATAAAGTAACTCCTGTGCGTCAACTATGACAAATCAAGGCATCGAGTTCATTACAAATATTCTTGACTTTTGTTACATTTTTAATTTTTTATTTCAATGTTTACTACCACATACATTAAGTTCTTGGTTGAAAATCAGACATAGTTTGTGACCATGTACATATACTGTATTTGTTCCAATATGTTTTTGGCAAAAAGCACAAACAATATAAATGAATGTGTTTTGAAAGTGTCCAGTGGGAGAACATTTCATAAGAAGAAAATAATATAGAAAATAAAGGAAACACGGTGACAAAGAGAGTAGATAATCCCCCCGTCTCACCCCCCCCCCCCCCTCCCCTTAATTCTCCTGTATATCTTTCATACTGTATACTGCATATATTACCCACCTGTCAGCAGTTCATTGTAAGATGGAAAATAGATACATGTCCATTATTATTATTATTATTATTGTATTTTCCGTGCAGCTGCTGGTGATGTAAATGGCCATAACACCCAAAATAGACCATTTTTGTTCACTTCACCACCTGATGATGATGATATGACACTCACTCTCTTTTTGTTTTCCAGAGGAAGGCAATGAGAACAATGAACACACTTCAACGTGTCTGTGTAAGTTGCTATCTACTCCTCAGTTGTATTCACAGTAAATGTCCATTACTCCATCATCCAAACTTCAAAATCCTTTCCTGAAGAAAGTGTCATTGTTTCGTTTTGTTTTGATTACTGTTCTGTCATATTTTGGTAAAATGGAAGAAAAAGAATTATGCAAAAACATAGTATAACATAACATAACATAACATGCATAGTGTACTTTTTAAAAGGACGATAAGGCCCTGATGTAATTACAACTCTCTGGACTTTGTCTGAGGGGCTTTAGAGTGTGTGTGTGCCTGCAAAATTGTGTATGTGCATAGGGTAGATAGAGAGGGGTGAGTGAAATATTGTTGCAAACAGACACATTGACCTGCAAACAGATCGATGGTGGCTGTGCCAAAATAATACACACATGACCCATTTTCTGGAGATAGTAGCAGGAGCTGATGGACTCTTGCTCCTTTGCTTTTTATGATTCTCTACAATAGCAGTTGTTCACTGTTGGAAACATCATTTAGCTGCTACTGGGTCCAAACGTCTACTGCTACATGATAATGTGGAACATGACCTCATCTGTAAAGGCAGTGTTGGCTTTAAATGATTTCATCAGCACTTAGAGCTTTGCACATAAGGGACAAATATCTTAGAGAGTCAATATAACCATGTGATACCATTATCTTATTGCAGTGGCATCCCGATTCAAGACCAATAAGAAATATGTGTACCAGTACACCACAGAGAGCAGAAATGGTGTGGTGGGCACTGCCAACCTGAAGAACGGCCCTAAAGTCTCTTGTCAGGTACATGACTGTTTATGTGTCCCATTTTGTCAAGTTACTTGATAAAAAAATGTTCTTATCTGAACTTTGCATTGACCTTATCTCCGCTGTCGCATATCTTTAGGTTGAGATCGAAGTCCCCCAGTCATGCAGATTTGTCATGCACACCAGGGACTGTGCTCTAAGTGAGGTGTCTGTCATGAATCCCCAGGGCCAGCCGGTCTACAGCCAGGCCCCCGGCTCTGAGGCCTTCCAGGCCGCCATGGAAAAGTTAGTAAAAAAAAAAAAACAATCTTAAAAAGCACAATTATAATTTCTTCATATTTGACCTCTGATTAAATATGCCCCTTAAAATGTTTGTTGACACTTTAAATATGAGGAAAATATTAATGCGTTAAAGTGCCTCGATGCTGGTTTAATCAAGTAAGGACTTCTTTGGTGACATCACATATTCAACAAGACTTGTTTGGTTTATGATTGCTGAAATGTGAGTCTTTGTTCTTCATCAAAATCCAAATCAATGCTGTGTTGACCTCAGTTATCTGAGCACGTAAAATGCCGTTAGGCAGGGGGACAGAAATGCCAGTGTACTAAAGTGAGTGTGGGACTTACTTAAAGTGTGCATTTTCATGACAATAATAATCCTAATAATAATTTTTTTTTTTTTATAAAGCACTTTTCAAAACAAAGTTACAAAGTGCTTAACAAGATTAAAAATGGCAAATAACCATAGATCAAAAGATTCAGTGACTATCAGAGCCTTGGCTGAGGACCTCAAGCTGCGACCGCCACGTATGGTGTCACAAGATCTGAGATGTACTTAGGTGCAAGTCCAGACTGGGCCTTAAAAGTTATCAATAATATTATAAAATTAATTCTAAAAGAGAAGCTAAAATAGGTGTAATGTGCTCTTATTTTTGGTTTTTGGTGAGGCTGGCTGCTGCATTTTTGGACAAGCTGTAATTTGTGTAAAACATGTTAACTCGGGGGTATAGTCCAAATGTGACAGATGACTGTCTCAAGATGTCTAATGGATAAGGTTGAACTGATCTTGGAGAGCATCCTGGGCTGCAAAAAAACAAGACTGGACAACTGCTACATGCTTGTTTAAGCTGAGGTTATTGTCAAAGATGACACCAAGATTTTAACAGAGTTTTGGGGCAAAAAGCCCAGATGTTGTGAAGTATAAGCATTACCTGTGCCATTGCAAATAAAAATGACCTCAGCCTCAGGAGTAATATGTAGCGAGAGAAAAAGAGTGGTCCAAGCACTTCTTCAAATCTTTTTTTATCTGTGCTATCAATTTTTTTTTTTAATTGGCTCTAAATAATTGGGATGTTAAGGGTGTTACAATCACTCCCAAATATCTAAACCCTGTTTTGGTCCAGTGAAACTTCATCTTCTAGAGCAGTTTCCCTCTCCCCAGAGATCATCATTGCAATTGATTTTGCTTCATTTGCTACGAAACCTGAGATTCCTCCATAATCATTTAAGTCCTTTAAAACAACCGATATTGATGTTAAGGGTTTACAAATGAATGCAAGTATATAATACACAAACAGTGACATTTTGTATTCTTTATGTCCATGATCAGTTATTCCATATATGTCTTTGTTCTAACAATAAAGGACAGTCGCCTTGTCCAACCCCTCTTCTGAGAGGAAGACATCAATAGTTTTTATCCAATTAATAAATATAGAATTTAATCCAAATACTTCAAGTGTTTTATATAGGAAACCCCATTGGGCATCAAGACTGAGCCCTAAGGCTGGTTGCTTATATTCTTTTGCGCTCTGGATATGACGTTATTTGTTCTTCTTATATTATTTGATCCCTGTCGAAGTGGATTAAACCCTGTCTGCTCAGGTTTAATTAGTTTTGCCACTATTTTCTGCATTCTCTGTGCCAGAATATTAGTTGATTTTTTTCAGGTCATTGCATAACATATATAAAGTAGGATCCTCCCCCTCTTTATGTAACACAGAAATAATAGCGGACTATGTGACCATGTTTGTGGAGAGTCCCCTTTTGATAGCTCATAATTAAAGACTGTATAAAATTCTCCGGGCAGTCTGTCTGTTCCTGGCAATTTATAATTTTTCAGAGATTTTATAGTTCTTCAAACTTCCTATTGAGTTATTGTTTTTTTTCATGTCAAGTGCCACTTCTTCAGTAAATTAAATAAACTTCAACATAGTATCTTATCTAAGGACACTTTGGGATTGAACCGCCAACCTTTTTGTTTAGTGGCCAACTGGTCTGCCTTCTGAGTCTCAGCCGCCTCACAGAATGCCTACACAGAATATAGAAAATCCTCCAAATCTAAATAGCCCCATTCATACACACATCACAGATCTGTTTTAGTAATGACAATGAGAACAGTGACAATTCTAAAATAAATATGATGTTTTAAATTCTGGCTTGAGCCACACATGGCCATACATTTTATACACACAGTACAGAAATCAATCAATCAGGCAACCAGCGTTGGGGGAGTTACGCGTAGCCCAGTTTAACTAATGATGGATGTACAAATTAACCTGAAAAAGAAATGATGTTGCATAGAAACCTGTACGATTATATTAAGAAAATACAGACAATAACCTGTCGGTATTAAAAAGAATATGAAAAAAAAAATGTGAAAGACAATTTTTTTGGGCCCATAGTCACAGAAGTAAATATTGGACCCATTTTTAAAAAGCCACATATGATCTGAACAATTCGACACTAAAATGGCATTTATAGGACGGACAAATCAGCAGAAAATTATCTTTGTTTGAGACCAATTTGTTTGATTTGTCTGTCTCGGCAACACACTGTTGCGAGATCTGGCAACACACAGCGATAACATTATTCAAAACTGTGTTAAAAAAAAGCTGTGTAAATATCTGATCAAGAGCAAAATAAGATATAAATACATTAAACTGTGTGATAGGAAGTGTGTGCCATTTCATACGATTAGCGCCTGTTTATAGGTAACCACATTTCACCCATCCCAACCACTGGAGCAGTTTTGAAAGCAACACAACAAAGTTCAAACCTTGGGCTTTTACCACCTCCAACTTTTTTAATGAAGTTTTTGCAGCTGAGTCATAAGCAACACACCCATAATCGAACACTGATCCAATCAGCGATACATAAATGTTTTTAACAGTAGATCTGCTAGCTCCCTAGTCTGATCCTGTTAAACATCTCATTACATTCAATATCTTTATACACTTGGTGTTTATCTCACGGATATGTTTACTCCATGTTAGCTTTGCATCCAAATCTGAAACGTTCGCTTGTTCTGTCTGTTGTCCATACATCTCTATCTGTGCAGCAAACCGCTCTTTTTCTTCTTCTGGTGAACAGTACTGTTTGTCTTCGTTCTCGAGCCTACTGTGTGGTCAAGACAATACAAGTACAGCTTACTAGTCGTTGCTGCCACCTCGTAGTCGAAATTATTTTGTAGCCGCAGTGTCGTCAACGTAGCGGTAATCGTTGCAGACTTACTGTGCCACAGAAACACTAAAATAGTCTAGCTATCTGAGCATTAATAATATAATTGAATCAGTGCACAAACCCTAACCCTGGTAGCCAATAACTTAATTTATGCAGTATTTACTCAACGTCTGATGATGTCATGAGTTTGGGCTGCTTTTGCTTGTATTTGTTATGAACGCTTGCAACAGCTGGCAAGGGTTCTTTACAACATGTAAATATCACCTCTATGTTCTCTGGTGCACCTTAGTAGGCTCCACTACAGTACACTAAGCCACCTGAAGGAAGCAAAGTCTCGCCCAGACTCCCCCCCCCCCCCCCCATACACACACACAGACACACACACACACGCACTTTTAGGTGTTATGGTATGGTAACTTAATTTTCCTGAATCAATCTCTGTCACATCATGTTGCTAGTCACAGCCATCCATCTTGGCTACCTGCAGGTTAGTATAATTCAAGATGTCGAGCTCCAGGCGACATTTTGGCCAAAAAATGTTTTAAAAAAAGATGACGAGCTTCCGGAGTTGCTACACCGGTTACAAGGTTTTTACGAGGGAGACAACGGGTGACAGACTGACAGGAATGGGAGGTCCTGAGGGAGTTGTGAGCAGAGCAACAAAGCTTTAAGTCGTTCACATTTTTCCACCTGCACGCCTGTTGATGTGCAGAAGAAACTGTGTTACTTAACACATCGTCCTGTTTGAAGTACTCATGAGCTCGGGTGGTTCTGCAGTTATTTTGACCACAGTCTGATTGCACAAAATATCTCACTCCAGGGCTGCGTACTGATGTGATAGCTGTTGTGATGAAGTGTTAAGTGGGGAGACAGTGAGTTGTGCAGTGGTGCTTAGGCACAAGCAGAACCCGTCTGGTCAGAGGTTTGAGACTGCCAATAATGGAATTGAACAAAAAATCCTTCCGGTGTAAACATAGTGTGAGCTTCTACTGATTTTAAATGGCTGACTTGGTTTGTCTTTTCTTCATCTAGAAACCCACTGAAGTTCATTGTGGAGGAAGTCACCATTGTCCAGCTTTATCCCGAGACGGACGAGCCAGTCAACATCCTCAACATTAAAAGAGGAATCGTTTCAGCACTCCTGGTGCCCGTCATGGAGGATGAACAGAAAAGCCTCTCGGTTGGTATCTTCTCACAACCCAAAGTGGCTTCTCTAAAAATGTACCAGAAAAGGCACAACTACAGCATTAGGATCTATAGATGAAGACACAATATATTAGATGGAAATGCCATGATCACTTGTTGGTAAACTCGGTTATTGCAGTAGCAAATGGGCAAACAGTACAGATATACTGTAAATGGGGCAGATGCAGAACATAATATGAGAAGTTAATGCACACAAATATAAATGGCAGAAAAATTAAGTTCAAATTCTGGTAAAAGTGTATAAATACACTTGGACTTGTTTGAGGCTTTGTCTCCTGTATGTTTAAGCTAACATTTATGAGCTAAATCCCTCATTTGCTGTTTTTTTTCTTTTTCTTTGTCAGAGCACAGTGCACGGCCAGTGTTTAACGGACTACCTGGTGCATGCCAGGAAGGATATTGCCACAGATGCCACACTGTCCAGAGATCTGTCCCAGTGTGACCAGTTCTACAGCAGGGAACTAGTCAACAGCCCACTGGCCCTGCTGCAAAAACTGGTGAGATATATGTCCCGGCCTCTGTAGCCTGTGACTGGATACTGTCTGTAATACCCTTGTATTGTGTAGTAAATGCTTTGGTGGAATATGATGCCTGCTCATAAAAAGGGATTGTTTTGAGAAGAGTTCTACAAATCAATATGACTTCATTAAGCCAGTTGATGATCATGGGAGGGGAAGGTGGGCTAGATAATTGCCAGGACACTAGTTGAAAATATGAAAGTTAATATGAAAAATATGAGTTAAATTTTTTTTGGAGCTGAAATCTCTGCTGTTTACAAAATCTTCAAGTTGGCTCATCACAGATCATACATTTGTTGAGGCTTAAAACATTTGGAGTTTCAAAATGCACTGTGGTGCGGTTATTTTTGGGTCCAATTGTGGAAACTCTCTTTTCGTTACGTTAAAATTATTTGTGGTATTTTGCAGATTTTAGTATGTTTTAGTCATTTGACTCAAGTATTGTGAACCTTTTTGTTTTTGGCTTGTCTTTTATATTTATGGTATTTTTAAAAAAATATTAGTAGGCTGTGTTAAATGTTTTTCCTTTCTTTCCTGCTCGATGAGCTCACAAAGGCAAGTTCCTACAATTTATTGTAATGTAAGTTAACTCAACTTTCACACTGCTGATACATGACGATGGATACACTGGCATGGCATTTGGCATCTATGTGAAATTAAAAACAACCAGTTCCATCCCTATGAACTCCCATATATTGTACACAATGTGGTTTACATTATGTTCACTCTGTTGTTTTTAAAATATTTGCCATTTTGAAATAAAAGTCTTCTCAAGTCAAACTTTTCTTGGGACTTGAAAGTATACAAACACAAACATTGTGTATTTTTTTTTCCAGCATCGGCCCATGTCTAAACTGATTACAAGCACTCAAGACTGCAACTACAAGTTTGATAACAAGGGAAAGCACATCATAGCAGCCCTGTGCACAGAAAAACATATCTATCTGCCTTTTTCACATGAGTAAGTCATTACCTTAGTGCACATTTGTGTGTATGTATGTGTGTGTGTGTGTGTGTGTGTGTGTGTGTGTGTGTGTGTGTATAGTGCACTGTTGTGCATTTTGCATCATCGTATGATTTGCCCTGCAGGGACAATGGAATATCTTCTGTGGTGACCCAGGATTTCAGCTTTCAAAGCTCTAAAAGGATCAACAACAAAGTGTTTGGTTAGTGATCACTTCAAGCATGTCTGCTGTGCCTGACGTGTGTAGTTTTAGTTCACGTCTCTTATTGGGGAAATGCAAAAATGAATGCAAAATATGTGTGTAAACAGATGTGAACCCCAGCCAGAGCAAGCCACTCCACTTTGAAGACCCTGACGACAAAGCTCCTGTCCAGACGAAGGACACTGTTCTGAGCACCCTACAGGACCTTGTGACTTTGGCAGGCACAGACCAGGGTCAGAGAAGGACCAGCCTTTTCCATAAGTTAGTGTCCAGCCTGCGCATCCTGAGGAACGAGACCCTCAGCCAGACGGTCCCTGAGATGTTGGATATGTCCACCTGGCTAACCTGGCAGGCCCTGTTTCAGTGTGGAACCACAGAGTGCACCAGCGCCATCCTCCAGGCTATCAGGACCATTGATGGGCTGTCGCTAGAGGTGGATGCTCTCGTCTATGGGCTGAGTCTACAGGCCCACCCTGATGCCTCACACGTCCGAGATATGCTCAGCATGGCTCAGTATAAACAAAGCAGGGCAATCATGTATGCTCTAGCCAACACAGTCAAGAAGTAAGTAGTATGTTCTTAAGAACTGATAGTTCTAACACACAATCTTTTTTTATATATATATATATATATATATATATATATATATATTGCTATATATCAATGTTTACATATTTAAAATGTAGAAGACCTGTTTGAAATGTATATAGCAAAGCAGGGCATAAAACATATTTTATGTCCTACTACAGGAGACCAGGAGCTGGAAACCCTTTCAAATGTTACTTTTTAACACAATCTTCATCCACCCAGAGCATCTTGTCTCTCTCTGGCCCACAGGTTCCATAAAGCAGAGGTTACTCCAGTGGTCACGGATGTGTCAAAGTTCATGGGAACACTTTTAAATGACTGTTCGGGAGAAATCCTCGATGCTGACTCTGAATTTCCAGCTGACCCCGTAGAGATGTCCTTCCTTGTCCTGAGGGTACTAACCATTCAAGCATTTCATTGATTGTATTTCTGGATTGAGTCAGCCCTTGTCAGGGAATCTGGCTCAGGGGTGCAGTCCCCTAAAAAAAAACGTTTTTCTTCAAATCTCTAGGTTGTTGGTGTCATGGGTGAAGCCATGCAAGCTGTGAACCCCGGCCTGATTTCCTCCATTTTGCGGTGTTCTAAGAAAACAGACATTCCGTTAGCAAACCAAAAGGCAGCTATACAGGCCTTTAGGTTAATGGATATTAATGACGAGGTACAACTACTTCACCCTAACACATTTATTACACATTGTTTTGATGACGACCAAAAGCAAATGTTGTGGGATTTAACTGACCATTTGACTTTTTAACAACTTCCCATACCGTATGTACGGTGTGGACTTGTGTAATTTAACTTTTGCTCGACCACAGGTCAAAAACATTCTCATGGAGGTGTACCAGGATGCTCGGAGCCCTGTCGAAAAACGTGTAGCAGCCTACCTGATTCTGATGAAGAACCCAGACCAAGCCCTGGTTAGAGACATTTTGAACACTTTGAAGGGTGTGAAGGATGAGCAGCTCAAGAGCTTTGTGGTCTCCCACCTGAAAAACATCCACAACTCCGACGAGCCACAAATGCATCAGTGAGTAATTGGCCATCCATGTTAGCTACTTAATTAACTGTGCAATTATATTCATTCTTAGTACATGTTAACGGTTAGTGTTGTGATAAATGTATCACAGAAATCTTACTGTATTTGTATGTTTATATGCATGTTTGAAGATATAATATATTTCATCTTTTTAATATTTTAAGTTGAAGCCAACGCAAGCATGTATAGAGGAATAAGACAAACTTTATGGCGCATGGGGAAATTAAAGGGACAAAAACCTTTTGCCTACAGCCTCCTGATTTGAGAGAGAAAAAAGAAGTATTATTGTTTTGGCACTGTGTCATCTTACTACAACCTTCTTTGTTCTCCTGACTCAAGACTCAGGAAGTACATTGAGTTGGCCTTGACGGACCAGGTATCACCTACAAACACGGCATTTGATGGCATGTCGAGCAACTACAAAATAGACTCTCCCTTGGGCTCAGTGCAGAGTAACATCATCTTCGATACCACGGACACCTTACCCAAGGAGGTGATGCTGGAGACCACTCTGAAGGTTTTTGACTACAGCTATGACATCTTTGAGGTATGTTTTCAATAGAATATTTTGTTAAATGTGTGTAAAATAAAAAAAACACACACACACACACTTTCTTTGTTAAGAGTTTTAATTAAAAAAACCTTCAAAATCTCCCTTCAAGGTTGGTGTTGAGGGAACAGGATTTGAACCGACAATTGATGCTCTCTTCGGAGAGAAAGGCTTCTTCCCCGACTCCATCTCCAAAGTCATGTACTGGGCAGGTGACAAAGTCGAGATGCTCAGAGAGGTTTTAGATAGAATTGCCCCGAAAAGAGACAGAACAAAGAGACAGGTGAAATGATTTTTGGACACATCATACATATTGTCCTTGTCTACGCAACCGCTACAGAACCCTGTCTCTCAAATTACATTTTACTTGGTATGAAAGCTTCATCATTGCGCATGCATGGCCAAAAACTAATACATACACTTCTAATATATCTCCAGGTCCCACAGAATCTTCTGAAATATATCACAAACGGTGTCCAGAAGCTCATGGATGATGTGGATTTCTCTCCAGCCCCTGAAGCCATTGCCTATCTTCGGCTTTTGGGAGCTGAGATAGGATACATGAAGACCAGCGACATGAGAAAAATGGCTGAGACTCTGTTCATGTACTACCATGTTTTCACCAGGGTGCTACCTGCGAAGGTCAGATAATTTTTTGAAAGAGAACTGAAATACA
The DNA here is from genome assembly GCA_943593645.1 of Bovichtus variegatus. NCBI lineage: Eukaryota > Metazoa > Chordata > Actinopteri > Perciformes > Bovichtidae > Bovichtus > Bovichtus variegatus. The sequence goes on from CALSCE010009370.1 coordinate 41,762, forward strand.
TCTTTACCTCCACAAAACAGGGCGCGTATTGACCATACACCAATCTTTCTCAGGTTGGCAGGTTTATCGACAAGCCTTTCTACTTTTGTTTGGGAATTTTTCTTTTTTAGTAATTTCATCCAAATTATCCATAACTCTGAATGATGATTGTATGATAGCTCTTCTTCTTGGCCTGATTCTGTAGTCATTTACAAAATCCACAATTTGATAGTGGGCATCCATGATGGCACTAGCCATGCTTTAAAGGGATTTGCGACTCAACTGCAAGCAATATGTTCATACAAGTGTTTTGTCTTTCCAAATAGGCCTTTTTTGCGTTGACATCTAGCACTGAAAATGAAGTCTTTGCCCACTACATCTTCATGGAGAATGCCTTCTCTTTACCTACTGCCTCTGGCTTCCCTCTGAAGTTCTCACTGGCTGGTGTGTTTGCACCTGGTGCCAAGGGAGGCCTGACTCACTCACCTGCTAACACAGGGGTAAGTACGCTTCTCTTCATCTTTGTTAATATGTAAAATTAGTTAACATTTTTTGTGCATATGCCCTGTGAATTGCTGTTTACAGCTTTTCTGTTCTATGCTTTATCCTTGCAGACTGACTTGTCCTTCATGCCTTCAGTTGGGATAGAATTCATCACCCAAATGGGTGTGCACATTCCAGACTTTGTGGAGGCTGGGATTGAGATGCACACTAATATGTACTATGAGAGTTCCCTCAATGCTAAGATCACCATGAGCAGACACCAGATGAGACTGTCTATCCCTGCTCCTAAGTCAAACATTCAGTTGTTCAGCATTAGGTCAGTGGCACCTATGCCAAATGACACAACACACTTTGAGTAGCCGCGAGTGTCATGTTGTCCTCTCTCACCACTTTTCTATCTTTTTGAAATGCAGCAACAAGCTGCTCTCAGTGTCCACCGGTCAAACAAAAATAGTGCCATCCTTGGTGGAGGACCGTACTGAATCAACTGACTGCCAGACCCTTTTCGGTGGTCTAAAATTCTGCACAATAATGCGTTACTCCAATGCTACTTCAATGGTACAGGCCCCGTATTACCCCCTGACCGGAGAAAGCAGGTAAGAGGAAGCTTTTGAGCAATCTAACCGAAAACCCATTGGTCTTTTTGATTGAGTTTTCTATTTATTTAAGTAGTTTCTGTTTGGGCAGCTAATATTTCAATAGTTACTGTAATTGGTTGATATTTTAATTACCCTAATTCAGTACTGATTTTAACTACCCAGATAGTTAACAGACTTAACCAAAGAGCCAAAACGAATGAAACCTGTGTTGTTTTCTCAGGTTTGCAGTTGAAATCCAGCCCACAGGGGAAGTTTCAGAGTACACTGCCACCATCACTGATGAAACGCTCAGAGAGGGTAAAAAGGGTCGTCATAAAGTTGACTCTCTGAAGCTAACCCTGAAGGCAGAAGGTACTGCAATAAGAAATTACACCTACAATTACAGACCTCCCAATTTACATTCAGTGCAAATACAGGAAGTAATGTTTCCTTTATGTAGCAAGGTTGAAAGTAAGGTTGTCGAGTTTTCTCTGATGGATGGTCAAGCAGCATATCTTACTTTCAAGCAAGACATTTGTGTCTTATACCAGAGGTGAGCCGTCAGGGCGAGCAAGGAATCCGAAAATTATATTTCTATAATTTGAAGCACATTTTCATTAATGCTGTATGTACTTTACAAAGTTAATTTCCATCACTCTATTAATGTCATTTCATTGCTACTCTCTCCCTCGGGTGCTCTGCTTCAAGTGTAGCCCTTTTAAATTGGAGCTATTATCCAAACAGATTTTCCTGCGCTGTTTCAGTGTGAACAATTTACTTTGCGGTCCAGCAGAGCCTCTTCTCTGAGGCCCCCCACACTGCTTCCCCAGTGCTGTGTGTGTATATATATATATATATATATAGTAGCTACCCACGACTCCTTAGGATTAGGATGGGTTAAATGCAGAGTCTAAATTTAGGCTACGCTGTGTTGTCTTTGAGCTGCAGGCTACCAGTAAGCTACGCTATGTCATTGTCAGTGTTGTTGTCGACGTCGTCATTGATGTTTTTTCTTCGGACATGCGCTAGTAGGCGGGGGTGGATAGAAAAAAAATACTGGGAGAATCGACGATTCTACTTTTGATTCTGACGATCAAAATGCAAAGCTCATTTCGATTGATTTCGATTTAGAATCGAAATCGTGACACCCCTAGTAATAAGGGTATACTGTATTAAGTACAAATATCACTTATGACATTGATATGGACACTTGTCTTAATAGATCTTGAAGCCACCAGTTGCCACTCTTCCTGGAGATGAACACTGACTACGTTTTTAATTTCTGCTGATACTAGGGATTGATTCATTAGAGGCCACTGTATCTCTGAAATACAACCGCAACAAGAACACACTCACCACTGAGGTTGTCATTCCCGACTACAATGTGGAAGCAGGCATCAAGCTGGCTGTAACTGACAGTGATGCCAAAGGAAAGAAGATGAGAGGTATTACCATTGATGTCACCAACAGGAACATCCCACAGCTGACTCTTGTTGGACACACAAGGTACATAGTTCAACAAACCTCCAATCCTTCCTAATAATAGATAACGCTGAAGTTTCAGCTGAGCTGTCTGGTTTCTTGAGACTATTTCATTTTAGCAGGTATAAGTGGATGAGAAACATCGTGGGAAATGCAAATAATTAAGAAATTGAGTTGCAGTCTTGCCAACATACATGTCCATGTTTTAAATGTAGACTTGACATGATGAAGGATGCTATGCTGAAACTCCAGATGGTCATTCCCTCTCTGAAAACTGATGCCTCTTTCACTGCAACCCTGAAGAGGGATGAGGAAGTGCTCATGGACTTAGAGACAGTCATCATTCTCCCTGAGACATCCTACCAACAGAAAGCTTCCCTCATATATGGTAACAGTCAGCCATTACTCACATTACTAGACATTAGAACATTCATTCGTTCGTATATTTGTGTAAGGATTTGGATTTTCTCTTACAGATGATGAGAAGCTCGAGGTGGAACTGAAATCTGACCTGAATTCAGAGATTCAGAAACTGATCCCAAATGTAGAGGATCATCACAGGCAGCTGCAACAGCTTATCGATCATATCCTGGACCAGAAAGTGGCAAAGACTGATATGAAACTGCGTCACATAGTCACCAAAGGAATTGAGGTAGCACTTTGACATTTGACACTATATCGATTACCTTATTCAAGGAGCTTGTGTTTTCAGTCGCAGTTGTTATTTATGATATTTCAAAAACTAAATAATTTTGGTGAAAAGATAGCCCTTTGGCCAATGACATACTGACTATTTTTGGGTGTTTCACTATTTTATCCTTTACAAACAAATCTTTTTGAACAAATCTTTCCCTAACCCTATAACATTTTTGGACTTCATGGACAAAACAGGATACAAATTGATACAGCAGAACCAGAGATATTGTCTTTTTTATTACTTGCATTTTCCTTGAGTGCTTTTGAGATTTCCAGTTTTTGTTTTAAGTGAGATGTTATGTCACCCTAAAGGCAGGTGATATATGGTTGGACAAATTGACGGTACGCATCCCCTATCTTGCAAACCTGCGAAGTAAGAGAAGCATCTCAGATCTCAGCCTGCCAGCCCTGCCTGAGAAACAGTTTGTGCACTCGTAAGTGTTTAATATAGAGTTTGAGTTTAAGTATATTACTTGCTTTCAGATATTACTAGGTATAAACTATAACTCAACAGTTCAGCTATACCAGTTGTTCTGTCATCTGATTACATATGCATGTACAGTTTGTTATTACATTTTCAGATGCAAAGTCCAATGTTAGAACGATTATTGATTATGCATTTTCTAACAGTGACAGCCTGTTCCGATACGAGTTCAACAAGGATAAGATGGCCATCTCACTTCCTCTTCCACTGAAAGGCAAAAAATCAGAAGACCTGAACATCCCAACCACTCTGTCTATTCCCGTTATAGAATTACCAGAGATAGGCCTATATATTCCTGCCAAAACCTATTCACTACCATCATTCACTATACCGGCTTCTTTGGATTTGACTGTCCCCCTTCTCGGTCTGGCTGAAGCATCAACCAAGATCAAGAGCAACTTCTACAGCTGGGAAGGCTCGATCTCTGGGGGTAACAACACTGTTGATATCCCAAGTTACATTGCACAGTACAAGGCCATGGCCCAATCACCTTTCAACCTACTTTCATACAAGCTTGAAGGTAAATATAATGGGGTGAAACACCTAATTTGTATTTTTCTTTCTCTGTCTTACTGGGGAGCATTCTGCCAAAACAGCGCACAGATTTCAGTCTTTACAAAAATAAAATGTATTAGTGATTAGATCACTATCCAACAGAACATCAAGGTGTTAAAGTCCAGAGGGGAGCCTCTCCTTGTTGTGTGGTTGGGCCGGACTGGCCTGTGGTTGGGCCGGACTGGTCTGTGTCCAGGAATCAGGGGTTGGGGGGAGCCAATGTGCAGAGAGGCCAAATTAAGGGCAAAACAGTAAGTCTTTAAAGGTAGTCTCTTAATGCCCCTCATATATGCATTAAATAAACAGCCTAAGGACACCCCCATGATATTCCTCTGAAATGCATTGGGTAAAGGAATTTATAATTTAAAACAAACAAACACTCTAAATTTAGAAACAAATAAATCTCATGGCCACAGCAAAGTCAAACTAATAAAGCAAAACAAAGTACTATTTGACACAAGCATATGAATTTAAGCAGCTCTGTATATTCCCCTTGAGACTGTATTCAAGAAGACTGGCCAAATTAATTCTGTGTGATACCAGAACTTATGACTGGTGCTTAGCTGGGAGGATAGGTGAAGCAGGCTTCAACCCTTTCACAGATCCCACAGCGCCTTCTCTCTTGACTCTCTCCGTTGGCCACACCCCTACGGCGATCTGCTGCCAAACCTCCAATACTGAGGGTCATTGCTCAGCCACACTGGTCCCTTTTTCGTCAGTGTTTGTCCCTGGAGCGCCTTTGTGCATATTCAGTTACTGATAGTTGGTCAAAATAAAGTTTATTTTTTTGTGAAATTGAGCTTCTATCTGGAAGGACTGCAAGCTTTAAATAAGGTGCAGCAACTAACATTTTGGCATAAAGCATGTGTTCATCAGAACTTCTTTTGAATATTTGCCTGTGCTGATGCAGATACTGATAATAATAATATCCCTGTCTGTTTTGTTTCAAGGAACCGGGATGATGTCAGGAAAAGCTGATGATAATCTCAAGTATGTTCTGAATAGTTCCTTCAGCCATAGCCTCATTGACACAAGCTTCAGTGTCTTAGAGACATTAAGGGTAACCAACAAATTTAATGCAAGAGCCAACTATAGGTTTGAAGCCTCTAGTCCAGTTGGCCTGCAAGCATCTGTCTACTACTCTGCTCAGTCAACTTCAACTCTAGATTCAGATGAAGTCTCAGGAGATGGCACAGTGGATGGATCGCTTAAAATAGGCTCTTTCTACACCAATACCTCCTACACCCACAGCTACAACCTGCGTCCACTAGATGCAGAAGGAAGAGGAGAGTCCACCCTGCACTTCAACTCGCCCTTCATGGAAGTTCACAACATGATCCACGGAGTCTACGCAAACTCTGAGTTGAACATAGTGTCCAAAACCAATGCCCAGAAGGACGTCCTCAAGCATGTAGCAGATCTCAAGTATAAAGATGCGCAACTGACCTTAAAGTGCAATGCCGTTGCCACAGCCATGGGTAAATCACTCAATAACAAAGTTGAGCTTGGTGTGTCCAGCCATATGGCCATTCTCAGAATTGAGTCACAGGCAGATGATGACATAAATAGGGCATACTCACTTATAACAGGATCCCTGGATTCAAATGGGCTTGAGGTAAACTCTGAAGGTTCTCTCATTTCTGACACAGGTCGTGGATTGCACAAAGCTTCCGTTATGGTTGGCAGAAATGGTCTGACCTCAAGTGGAACCCACAGCATTCAGTGTAGCCCTGTCACAGTGGAGAATATCTTCAGTGGTGCCATAGACAACAATGGAGCATCCTTGTCCTCCAGGATCAAAGGGATGGCTCTGGAGAGCAGAGGAGACCTGAACATTGAGTTTAAAATCACATCTGCAGAAGCTTCTTTGAATGGTGTCCTCAAGGGCCATGCATACGATGCAACCACAAGAAATAACATGGATATTGTACTGAACCGAAGGGGTCTGACCTTTAGTAGCAATACCATGGGAACATTGAAGCAGATGAATGCAGAAAATAGCCACACACTGACGCTCACTATGTGGACACTAGCCCTCCACTCCAAGACTAACAACTTCTTATGTGAAGATATTTACTACAAGCAAGACACAAAGGTTAATATGAAACCATTTTTTATGTCATTTGATATGACAAATGACCTCAAGTTTTATGATGTCCGTTTGAACAATGAAGGCCACATGAAGCTTGAGCCAATTAAGGTGGATCTGAGTGGAAATATGAAGGGAGCTTATGGAGAAGAACACAACATTAAACATACCTATGAACTCAGTTTAGACGATATGGCTGGTGCAATGAAATACAGCACTTCTGGAATCGTAATGGACGCCCAGCTAAGTCACAACTGTGAACTTGAGTTTGCTGGACTTTCCTCCAAGTCAAATTGTGAGGCACGACTAGATTCGGAACCTCTACATTTTGACAGTACCATTCGCACCATGGCACTGCCTTTCAGCCTCACTCTTGATGCTCTTGTAAACAGTGATGGAAAAATGTATTTATACGGGAAGCATAATGGACAGCTGTATAGCAAGTTGTTGGTTAAAGCCCAGCCCCTAGCTTTTGCATATTCTCATGACAGCCGAGTATCAACCACACATATGCTCCCAAGTGGAGAATCTTCCACTAATTTAGACAACAGATTTGATGGCCTCCTGACACCAAGCAACCAATCTCTGGCCTGGAAAGTAAAATCTAAAGTGAACAACCATGCTTATAACCAGGACATCAGTACTTTCAATTATCCTGAGAATATTGGATTGGAGTTTTCAGGAGTAATGTTAACAGACATTTTCAACAACTTGAACAAAGACAAGAAATCAGAAATGCAAGAATTTAGTATGGCTGGTTTCCTCAAGTATGACAAGAACAGTGACTGTCATATCATTGACATCCCATTCATTGAAAGCTTTCCTGTTGCTTTTGAGCAGCTCAAGAACACACTTGTAAAAGCCTTAGAATCGCTTCAACAGTTCATCAGCAGTTTAGAAATGAATCAGCTAATCACTGACTTCAGAGACAAGTTAGATCGGCTACCTGTGCAAGTGTCAAACTTCATGCAAGAAATGGACTTAGAGAACAAAGTAAATCAAGTAAAAGAAAAATTAGACTATTTGATCAATGACTTTGCAGTAACAATGAATGACTTAGAGGAAGCTATAAACATCTTGAGAAAGAACATGGAAAATACAGTAATGGACATTGCCGCCAAAGTTGGAGAGCTCATCCTTACAGTCAAAGACTATGTCAAGGCCAGACACCTTGCCGACAAGATAACAAATGTACTTTCACAAATTGGAAATAAACTTTGGTCCATTGATCAGGAGTATGAAATCAAGCAGTCACTTGTCAAAGCACTTGATACCATGGAGGACATCATCAAACAGATTGATTTACAGAAGCTCACAGAAAGCAGTGCAGCGTGGCTACGAGAACTTGATTCTAAATATAGAATCTTAGAGAAAATCAAAGACATGCTGTCCGAAATGAATCAGGCGATTAACAACTTTGATGTTGACATGTTTTTTCAAGATGTAAAGGATTACCTTCTCTCAATTGATTTGGCCATGTATGTTGAGCAGCTGTCATATAGAATCCCCTCTTCAGAGATAGCAAAAGTCATGGAATCTATGAATGATGTTATTGTCAACTGGATTGACGAATATGAAGTCGCCAACAAAATCAATACAGTGTATTCTTACATTAGGGATCTACATATAAAATACGGTCTTGATGAGAAATTTAAAGAATTAATGGATCAAGTAGTGATTCTAATCAAGGAATTCAAAATTGAAGAGACTGTGCAGTCAATGGTTGATGCTCTGAAATCTGTCAATTTGAAATTTGCTTATGATAAAATGACGCAACTTCTGCACAGTGTGATAAGCCAGCTCAAAGAAATTGAGTTTAGGAAAAGCATTGATAAGCTTAATGAACATGTTTCTTCAATGCTTAAGTCAATGGAGGAATTTGACTACAGTGCATTTGTTGATGAGACCAACTATAAGATTTCTGAACTAACAAACTATATCAACAAGCAGATTAAAATTTATGAGATTGTGCAAAAAATTGAGGCGGTTAGGGAATTTCTCAGAGAGATCCAAAGTTCCGTCGTCACATATTTGGACGTACTCAAAAACACAAAAGTGGCTGATGCTCTAAAGAAACTAAACAATGTGATTGACACTACATTTATCAATGACATTAAGATGAAAGTGCAGGATATCCTTCAGGATATTCGACAAAGAATCCTTGACATGGATATGAGAAACGAAATGTACATTTACCTCCAAAGAGCAAGTGAATCCTACAGCAATGTGGTTGCCTACATTTCTGTGCAGTTTAACCAACTGATAGAGAAGATCAGACAACTGGCCAATGACAATGAGCTCATCACCCAAATTAAGCAAACTGTAGATAGAGTTCTTGGTGCACTGAAAAGAGCTGAGATTGAAGTTCCCACTTTTACTGTACCTCTCACTGACCTTATGATTCCAGCATTTACAATCAAGCTGAACAAACTGCAGGAGATCAGCATCCCAGCTCAAATTTCGGTCCCGGAGTTCACCATCCTCAACACCTACACAATTCCTGCCTTCACCATAGACTTTGATGAGATAAAAGCAAATATAGTTGCAATCATAGACGACATCAGAGAATATGAGATCCAGACGCCTGACCCTGAGGAAATCTTTGGTGACCTAAAAGTTCTCTACCTATCTGAACTACCAGATCTCACCTTCCCAGAAATAACTCTTTCAGAAATAACATTTTCAGCCATCAACGTCCCCAAATTAAATCTGAAGGACTTTGAAATCACAATGCTTCAGATTCCAGAGATCACATTGCCTGAGATTCCCAGTGACACTTGTATCCCACTCTTTGGAAAACTCCAAGGAGAATTTAGAGTGAACTCCCCACAGTACACTCTTCAAACTACAGGGAAGATTGAGAATTCAACATCCACACCAAAAACCCCACAGTTTACAGCCACTCTTACTTCTCATGCCAAATCACCCATCGAGCTCCTTGAATACACATTTGAATCCACTGCACAGTTGGAAGCACCCAGAATGAAAAAGTTGCTATTCACGGAAACCGTGAAAGCTACACATGTGGCCTTCGCCATTGATCATGAAGGATCCTTGACACTCACTGGCTCTTCTGCTGAGACTTCTGCTAAGACCACTGCCAAAGCCACAACCCAAATGTATACTGCAGACTTGGTCAACAATATGGCACTTACATTGAGGAATGGAATCTCTGCAGCAATAGACACAACCTATGACCACGGCTTGGACTTCCCATTAATTGAAACTTCAAATCAGGCATCAATGAAACAGAATATAGCAGCCACCATGGAATCAGGAAGAATAACTGTGACCGGTGAAACTACTGGTAATGGGAAGTGGTCCATTCAAGACTACTTTGATGAAGGTACACACAAAAGCAATGTAGAATTCAACATCAATTTTAGCACTGCCAAATTTACTTTTGTAGGAGAAACAGACTGTAAGGCCATGAAATTGAAGCAAACACTGACTGCTGAATCAGTAATCTTAAGCCATATCACTGTTGAGGCAAGATGTGAAACTGAAATTCCATTTGTCAAGAAGAGTGTTATGGTTTTAAATTCAGAGGCTCATATTGGGGACTTGAAAGTTGCAGTCATAGCCTCTCATGATGCTGAATTCATTGGAAGTATGACTGGATTTGTGGCCAATTCACTGGAATTCATGGCCCATCCATTTGAGATTGTGCTTGATGTTAAGAATAAAGTAAACTCAAAGATGTTCTTCCCCTTTAAACTTAATGGCAAAGTGGATCTCCAGCATGATTACTGTGTCATACTAAATTCTGAGAAGCAGCATGCTTGTTGGTTTACTTTGGCAAGATTCAACCAGTACAAATACAACCACAACTTCACAGCAGAAAACAATGAAATGGACATCTTCTTTCACTCATCAACTAATGGAGAGGCTAATCTGGACTTTTTGACTGTTCCTCTATCTATCCCAGAGTTAACTGTACCTTATCTCGACATTAAAACCCCTGAGGTCAGAGACCTCTCTTTGTGGGAAAATGCTGGATTCAAAACCTTGCTTACTAATCCTCAACAGTCATTTGATATGAATCTGAAGCTTCATTACTACAAGAACCCTGATACACACAGCTTTAAATTACACCTTGAACCTATTTACAATGCAATTGTTGACAATGCCTACATCATCCAGGCTCAATTTGAACAATGTAGAGACAAAGTAGTTGCACTTCTGAAAGATTCATACAACCAAGCAAAGTCACAGTATATCAAACACAAAATAGACACCTCTAGTATGCCTCCTAGAATCTTTACTGTTCCTGGATACACAATACCAATATTGAATATTGATGTTTCTGCGTTCAGGGCTGAGATGCCGGCCTTTAGCTACTTTGTCCCCAAGGAGGTCAGTACACCAAACTTCAAAGTTCCAGCACTGGGTTTCACTGTGCCATCCTATACCCTTGTGCTACCATCTTTGGGTTTACCCGTTATCCATGTTCCAGAAACTTTCAGTGAAATAAAACTGCCCACTTTCACACTACCAGCCATTCAGAACAACATTTTGATTCCAGCCATGGGTAACACAACTTGTGACTTCTCCTTCAAGTCCATTGTGATTACAGTAAATGTAAATGCTGGTCTTTACAACCAGTCTGACATTGTTGCTCAGTTCCGTGCTTCATCAGCATCTGTGTTTGACATTTTAAATGGAAAAATTGATGGCACCACCAGTTTGACGAGGAAAAGAGGAATTAAACTGGCCACCACTGTGTCCCTGGAACATAACAATGTAGAAGCAAACCATGAATGTGCTGTTAGTCTAACCAAAAGCAGCATGGAAGCTTCTCTAGCCAACACTGCAAAAATTAATCTACCCTTCCTCAATCTAGAATTGAATCAGGAACTCACCGGAAATACCAAGACCAAGCCAAATGTTGCTTCCAAGAAAAAACTAAAATACATGTTTAACATTCCTCTAATTGAGTCTGTAGGCAAAGGAAACCTTGATATGCATTGGGCACTTGAAGCACTTTCTTCCTATGTATCACTGGAGACCTCTACCAAAGGGAAGTCAGACATAACGCTAATGGACAGTTGTAACTTTGCTGGATACCTAGAAAATGAGGCCAGTTTATACCTTAATGCCAATAGCCTGCGTTCAACTGTCCGGACTGTCTTAAACTCCAACATTGACAAACAGCAGAAACAAAGACGAAGCTCAAACAATAACATCTTCCACTTTGATGTGAATAAGAACTTGGCTTTTGAGGTCTTGTTGCGGCGAATGTTTGCAACAGTTGATTACACCAGCAATAACAATGTTGATTTTGCATCTTTCAACACAAATGGAAAATACATTGTTAAAGGAGAACTAGATGTTGTTCCTTTAACAACATTCAAGACTACATTGAACATTGATGCAAGACAGCCAAGTAGTTTGGGTGACACTGAAATCCTTCAGAGCATCAACCTTACCATCAGCTCAAACAAGCAGTCTTTCACTTGGAGTGGTAAGGAACAGCTGGCATCTGTCATCCATGCTTGTGATTTACTCGTGTCTAATGATGAATCTGAAGTACGTATGGACTTGACCGGATCAGTGGAAGGCCCCCTAGCTTTCTTGAAGTCAGTTAGGCTTCCTGTATATCAGAAGACCATCTGGGATGTTCTCAAGTATGATCAGGTCACAAATATGGACGACTTACAATTCCTGAACATCTCTTCCAGCATTGTGTACACAAAGACCATGGATGGCCAGGAGTATACAATACCATTTAAACTATTTGAAAAAGGCATAATTTTTAGTATTCCTGAGATTAGCATTGCAGTGCCTTTTTGGGTAAAAGAAATTCCACTCTCCATAAGGAAAATAGACATGCGATTTGAAAACGCGGATGTCCCTGATCATCTCACTCTTCCCCCTTCAATCTCAGTTCCAGCCTTTAATGTGCCATTTACCAACTTGCATGTGGAACCGTTTACAATTGATCCTAAACACCTAAACATTCCCAAGGTTATTACGACTACAGCCTTTAAAATCATGTTGCCTGGCTTGCCAATAATGGCAGTGCCCAGTTACATTATTGAAACAGAGTATCTACAGGGGAAAATGTCCTTCCTTTCATTTAAGATGCCACAATATGAAATCACAGTCTCATCTTTCGCACTACCAAAATCCTTTACCATTGGAGAGTACAACGTCAGCTTAAATGAAATCACAAACCAGATTTCAAACTTCGAACTTCCACCCATCATCATCCCTGAGCAAAAAATTGAAATCCCTGAAACTGCCTTACATCTGCCTTCAAGTGTGTTTATTCCAACTTTTGGAGCCCTCAGTGCCACTTTGAAGGTTTCTTCCCCTATTTATAATGTGTCAACAACCGCCAACCTGGAGAAAAAGGAATCTAGCCTTGTAACTTCGCTGAATTCCATCTGTACTTCTACCATGATCTTCTTGGAATATGACCTCTCTGGTAAGCCAGGCACACACTCCACTTTATTTGATAAGGCCGTGTTGTGTTAATTACTAGAAAGACATTGTTATATAATAGACAGAAAATAAAAGATTATATTTTGCTTATGTCCTTTCAGCCAGTGCAATCATTGGATTTGATAATGGAGTCATCAATCTAAATGGGAAGTGCTATTTGATTCACAGTGATGTAAATTTCGACTGGCAACATGTTTTAGCACAAAACCTGAGGTAAGTGTGTATACAGTATATTTTTTACTTCTTCAATTTCTTGATGTAAATGGCACCAACAAAAACACTGGTGAATTCTCTGGTCAGATAATATGGTCGGCATCTTCACATAAAAATATCTTATTTCCTGCGACTGGACTTTGGGTAATGGAACAGCCTTAGATCCTAGCTGGGTTAGCTTAGCTCCCATCCTGGCTTTCATATTTTGGATATCTTTCACTGGTGGAAATGGGCTTTCATACATCTCAACTTCTAAATATACACTATTTGTTTGGTACCTGCATCTCAGATATCATGCACACCAGGGACATTAACACACCTGTATTAACAAACATAAGGAGAGCACTAGTTCCTTCATGTATCTAGGGTAGAGTTGGGTATCGTTTGGATTTGAACAATTCTGGTTTTGATTCCAGTTCTTAACGTTTCTTGATTTCAATTATTTGAGGGGGTCAAAACAGGTCACATGCTTATTTCACAGGGGAAAAAAACATATTTATGAAAACCTTTACACAAATGTACAGTCCTGGGGATGTGAGTACAGCACGCCATAAAAGAAATATTGGCCAATATAATCAACATACGAGTTGAAACGCTAAAGAACATTCGTAGCGTATTGGAGAAAAACATACGACTGGGTTGAGAATGAGGGATGGGTGTTATAAGAGTTGCGGAGAGAGAGACGTTGCTGTGGTGACAGCAATCAGCTGTTATGGAGCAGAGAAGAAAACCCAACTCTTATAATGTACCGTATGTAGACAAAACAAAAACAAAATGTATGGCTTTGTGGAGTACCACCCAGTCCCGAGAGAGCGCCAATGTGCATGGTATAAGCAGAACCAAAATTCTGGCATTTTGGATTTGGTTCTTAGTTGGAACAGAGTCTCAGTTGCCAACCCTAGTCTTGGGCAGAATGAATAGCTATCCAATTAAAACAAATATGTAAATGCATCCAACAAGCATTCAAGATGGACTGAAATAAGGCACCTTCTATCCAGATGTTAAAGTGTAAATGCGTCTCTTCAAGACATAAGCTTTCTTCCTCCCAATTGCAACTACGTCCGTAAGCAGTCAGCGTCTGGCAGCTTAAGTTACATCTAAGTTAGCCATCACTTTGTGCGTAGTTATAAGGTAGCTAGCTAAACTGGTATTGTTGCACAATATTCTTCTGCCGTTTTTTTTGTTACCAAACAGCTTCTGGTCCATTACCACTACCACCCTCTGGACTGGAGAAGGGTTGACTCTGAATTTGCGTGTAGCCGTGCAAAACCAAATGGATTGCAATCAGATTTGGGATCTGGACAAAGACGATGTGTATATCTGAATAGTAAATTAAACTGTATTCAATTGTATCTGCATTTAAACCGGATACGAGACAATTAATGGCAAGTCTAAATGAGGCCGCAGAGACCTCTTAACTTAGGTCTCAAATTATTGGCCAAGACTCCTGGGTTAGGAGAGCTGTCAGAGGTACTCTGAGGAAGAAATCAAGAATCCTTATCCTCGGTAGAAGGTTTGGTGTTGTTACTGGATGCTGCCCTTTGTTGAGCAATGTAAATTGACTTACTGTGATATAAATATGGCTGTTTTGGTTTGTCAGGATGAAGCGCCAAACCCCTCTGGCTGATTCGATGTAAGTCTTTTTTACCCAAAGGCTAATTTTCTGCATATTTAAACAGTTCTCAAAAAACTTCTCGCTCATGAGTCCACTAGAAAATACGTTTACTAACAACTGTTTCTCTGTTTTTAAGGGAGTCTCATCATACTCTTAATGTTGACATCACTAGCCGAACATTTGTTGATGCGAGCTTCCGCTTAGCTTCCCGCAAAGACGGCATAACTGCATCTATTTCTTGCCCATCATCTGGTTTCCTTGGATTGCAGTTTCAGCGGAGGTCTCCGTCACAGTTGTATGGAAAACTTTTCAGTCGCTACCTGGTAAGACATTTTTAAACTGTTTTATTTGCATATTGTTGTCAACCAAGACGTGACACAATTATTGTTCTACATTTCTTCCCTCAACTTCAGTCAACTCCTGAAAAGGATATTGATGTTTTCACTGCCAAAGCCACACTGAGAAACTCTCAGAAGTTGAACTTACAGACGTCATGGAATTTGGACTTCTTCCATAATGTGATTGAGGGCGCCAAGGACAGGATTCCTGATATGACCGATGCTGTGCTCAAATTCATTAACAAGTACCACACTGCTCACTTTGGCTTTGATCTCAACCGTGGCGGCATGAAGCTGAAAAACATGGTTTCCAATGTCATAGAGAGAGCCTATCATGAGGTGCCTATGTCTTTTAATATACTGCAGAATTCAATTAAACACCTGAGTGCTCAATTAAAAGACATGTACAGGAAGGCTTCTGACGGCCTGAATTCCATTAGTGTGCAGGATGTTATAGACATGTTGGCTCACAAGGCTAGACAAGTCTTGAAACACAGTGAAGACAAGATTTATGTCTTGCTCAATCAAGTCAAACAGTTCTTGAGGGACACACAGTTTACATTGCCCGGATCTGAAGAGAAGCTCTCCAGCCTGGAGTTGTTCCAGCGAGCTCGTCGGTCTGTATCAAGAGCCACTGACAGGGCAATCCAGAGGTTTGCCAGCCTCGTGGAGAAGATTTCTAGATACATCAGAGGAATCAAGTTTAACATACCTGGAACTGATGTTGTTGTCGATGGAAATGAGGTCATGGATAAACTGACGTCTTCTACAAGCTTTGTATATGATCAGCTAAGACGTTCAGTGCGCAGGGGGTTCGATTTGCTTCGCAAGACAGTTAATGACCTACTCCAGGTGATTGCTGAAAAAGCAAAGAATTTCATCAACAACCTAAAAGATGAAAATGTGGAAATAGCTTCTCAAGTTGATGCCATGTATGCAGAGGTTCTGCAGTCTTCAAATCGACATACTGAAGAGGCAAAGAGATATATGGCTGAGTATAAAGACCATGCCAAACTGGAGATTCAGAAGGCTTATAATGCTCTAAGTATGGAGCGTGTAAATAACGATGCCATGGAGTTTATCAGTATTTTGCAGTCAAATCTCTACAGAGGACTTAATGAAAGCGTTGATCTAATGAGAAGCACAACCCAGAGCACAGCACAGTACATCAGAGTGAGCAATAAAAAGATGGACATTGAAATTCCTTTACCCTTCCTTTGGAAGTCTTTCAGCGATTGGCCGACGCAATCCAGTCAGTGAGTCTTGACTCTCTTCATAAAGTCGTTTTATTACGGTTGACCGAATTTCTTTTATTTTTTCGAGTCTGTTTGAAAAAATGACTTTTTGTTTGATGCCAACATGAATGTGTTTAGAGGTATTTTAACTTGCATTAGCTAAATAAAGGTTATTCGTATGTGAGATTTCTTTAAATTTAACGTTTTAAAAAATTATGACCTACCAAAGTTTTGCATGTAAGTTACTGTTTGATGATCGCGTTTAATTAAACAATACTGAATACAGATTTTTGTGGGTTTTTTTCATACTGTCCCAACATTTTCTTATTTAATCAATAGACCTGGATGATCCTTGGAAGTCTATGACAGAAATATTAGTTAGTAATAAAAAAAAATCTCCTAATATTAGGAGATTTTTCTTAAAGAAAGTAGTGGCACATTGATTGATACATAATTTAAATGATATGATATTTTGTGAATTCCAAATGACTTTTGCAATTACTTAGTTTTTAATGTTTTTACTCATAACAGAAGAGTTTTATTTTGTACTTGAATAGCTGTTCTGCACAAGGCTGGATTACCAACTGCCCCTTGGCCCCAGTCCACAGGGCCATAAAGCTCCAGGCTTACTGTGTGGCAATTAGTTTGTGGAATATCAACTGTACTGAACCTGAATCTACAAACTGCTTTTCGTGTCTGATCTAAACTGCATTTGTGTGTTTTTAGACTCCCCTAACGTTGCTCGTATTACAAATGAAACGAATGGAATTATCTGTAGACAATCACATGATCGATGTGATTTCATACGTAAAGCACAGGCAGGTTTTCCTGAGAAATTCCATCAGGCTTAGACTCCAGCGGTGCCTCCGGCAGCTGCAGTCAGAGCTAAGGTGGGAGGTGGAGAGCTCCGTGCCCGGCAGCAGCGGCTAACATTAGCTATGTGTTTGTTTGCCAGGTGATATATGTGACTTTGCCCTGACTTATAGCTGATATGTGTGTTTGTCAGCTGAATGAACTCTGACAGGCATACTGTATAACATTTTCGTTTTGGTCTCAGTCAAAGTTGAGGATAGCAGCACTAATTGCATTCAGGCAAGTCACAAATATCACGTGGCAAACATGCACATAGCTTAGACTAGCATCCGCCAGCAATAGCCAGCTATCATATTACTAATGTATCAAACTAACTCAGGCTGTTGATTTCTCCTCTGACAAAATGGCTAAATGTAACATTGACACTGCTAGCCAAGGCATTGATCCCTTATCACAACTTTAACTAGTAAGTTAGCTACCTGCCAACTTAACATAACTAATGTAAAATAGTAATATGCTGGGTGCCGATGGTCTTTCCTTCAACATCATGGACGTGACCTTCAATCCAGCTGCTGTATCCCTTTGTTTGGATTCTTTTGGGGATCTTTGCAGACTGATCTGCCCATGTTTGGTTGTTTCAACACTTAGCTGGGGTGAACAAGTCAAATGTTTGGACCACTTCTCCAAAGCTAGCTGTCTGACTAGTTTCTGGGAGATTCCTTGCCATCCTTTTTCCAGGTATTACTGCGTTGTTCATAAAGTTTGAAGGGGAAAAAAGGTTTCCTCCCTGTGCATGACATATTAAATCTGATAAGGAGGGAGACATCTGATTATCTACAGATAATTCATTGTTGCATTGTTTACATGGCTCAAAAAAAAAACACACACACAAATGCAGACATGAAAATCACTTTGTAAATGCAGGTTCAACAGTTTGTATATAAATGTAACATCCAAATATGGTTTTGATGAAACTTTCAAATACTTTTAAATACATATATTTGTGGATTTCTATAACATTTATTTTAAAAAAAAAACAAAATATATTTGTGTGTGCATGAGAGCGCCCCCCCGTGCACGTGAATTTCTTAAATAACTTATATCACTTCATACTACGTTGTCTTATCGGTGAGAAACAACTATTTGCTCATTACCCGAGGAAGCACAAGATCAGCTTTGGATTCGGACGAGTTTTTAAAAAGACTTGGACTTCACTGATTTGCTCAGTCTTTCCACTTCCTGTTTGCCATTGTTGATCTTTTGTACTCCAGATGGAATTTTTTTTTTTTAACAAACCTAGTTGACTTTTATTTTTTAATTTTAAGCTAAATATTTTTTAAAGGTTTGCATATTGGAACTTTGTTTATTCATGGGTTGTTTTTTCAAGTGGTGCTACGTTTGCAATATGTGTGGTCACGTTGTATTATAGGGTGGCAAAAATGTGTCGTTTGCCATTGAAAAAGGTTGTATGAAGAAATAAAAATAAAGTAAATAAAGTAAAAAATTAATAGTTTAACATCTCCAGCGTTTCCTTTTTTAACATTCAAGTTTTATTGTTTAATTTCAAAAGCATATTCTTAAGTACACATACAGACCTAGACTGATAGCAGGGTTCTCATGGGTGTTTTCCTCATTTACCATAGACTGTTGTTTTTTACTTTTAAAACTAATTATGATCCATTTAGATCACAAATATAATGTTCTCACTCGTATATGGATTCCATTATCTTAACTTAACAACCCCAGAATGTCCTTAAAACTATGCACACCATTCATGTCAAATATGTCCTCAGTTTCACTAAATACTAGTTGGAATATTATATGTTGTAAAACGGTGTAAAACTTTTTTTCTGGCAACTCCTGCAGTTTGAAAGCATTGAAGACACTACACTGGGAAGAGTACTTCACTGTTTGGAGTAGGGGTAAAGTCACTGGCAGGGAGCTTTAGGCCTGCAATGCTTTTTTGAACAACGTTTTACTTTCAGTTTTGAAGAGTGAATTTGGATGTTTAATTCACAAATAAGTATGAATCATCTTAAACAAGAACAGGTTCTTCACCCACGAGCCCTGTGTGTAAAAATACAGAAACCTTCAGAGTGCATGGCTGCACACGTTTTGTAGTAGACCCATAGTTCTGTTGACTAATCAGAAATGAATAATACATGTGAATGATTTAGCTCATTAGTGGCCCCACTACCTAATATGGTGTTAAAAATCATCATATTATATTAGTTAGTTAAAACATTTTTTAAATCAATTAATGATAATCAATATCATTAATATAATATCAATAACATACCATACCAACTACAAAGGCTAATGTGAGATTCATAAATTAGTTTAAAAATTATATTTTCATGTTATAGTAGGCCTAGTTACATGCACGCATTTGAAACTTTAATGATGGGATGCAATGGTTATTTATTAATCATACTTTAAAAAGTATAAAAACTATATTTAGATTTTCATAAATATCATACAGTGTTTGTGCAGTGTTTGTACAGTGAGGACAGCTAAAAAGGAGCACTAAAGAGGAGAACATGTGAACAAGTCTGAGAGTACCAGACTTCATGAAACACTGCACTTAATAAGGAAATTCTGGTCCACACTCCAACACAGTAGGTGGCGGTAATGCACCTTAACGCTGGTTGCCACCCACCGTAAAACCGAAGAAGAAGAAGGAGAAGAAGAGGACGAAGAAGAAGAGACGGTAGAGTCGCTCAGGTGACTGACTGATCGATCTGAATCCAGCCGAACACTTCACATTGAGCAAACAGGATACATCAGTTAATGGAGATGATACAGTCGTAATATTTTAACTGTTATGAAGAGGTACCCTATATGTTGGTACACATTAAACTAGATAGCGTCGTAAAACCTGCCACTGTATTCAATTGAACGTCACTCAATACCTTGTCATTTTAACAAATTCCAGCTATTGTCAACGCTGGATAAAATATGTAAATTTAGGACGGCTTCATATTGTTACAGGTTAATATCTTATACTGTTAAAATACAACATATCCTTTCATTCTGCACCAGCACACTAACAATAAGTGTTATCAGTAAACGCTAGGGTGGGTAGTGTGTTCGAGAAGCATTTGTGTTACTTTAGTTACTCTTTTCATCCCGATTCCCGACGGCAATCAATACATCACATTTCCGGTATCTGTGGCTGTCGCGGGACTGTTACAAGTGTTCCGCAAGCTGCTAGCTTGACAGCTGTGAGTACTAACAGTAGCCATGTTCATTGTTAATGTTAATTATGATATGTTTATGTTATTTTCATATAGTTTTGGGGGAGTATCTTCGGAGGGAGGCCTGAAGGTTACGGGCTGTCAGTGTTGCCAACTTGGCGACTTTCTCAAGTTTCTCAAGCGACTTTTGGAGCCTCTACCTACTTTAATTGGAAAACTAAAAATCTTGTTTACTCTTGCTGGCTTCTCCACTCTTACCAGCCCTAGCTTTAAATTGAAAATGCCATTAATTATTAAGTTATTATTGCTGTGTGTGCTTTATATTTGGAAATATAGAGTATTGTTTTGAAATTATTAGAAGCTTGCTGTTTTAGAGGAGATGGTGTTTGAATATTACTTGATGGCACAAACGCACCACACGGTTTTTTTTTTTAACCTTTGACCTTTGGACCGTCAGCTAATGTAATTACAGCCAGTTGTAATACGTTGACATTTTTTTGTAATGCACTATTACAGTTGCACCTCTTCAAAAGATCTGTAGAAATTGTATTTACCATCTGATTGAAAGTGCTCAAAGGGTGCATATATATAGATATATCTATATATAGATATATCTATATATCTATATATAGATATATCTATATATCTATATATAGATATATCTATATATAGATATATTTATATATCTATATATAGATATATCTATACATAGATATCTATCTATCTA
>CALSCE010009370.1:162713-180213 GCA_943593645.1 Bovichtus variegatus
ACACACACACACACACACACACACACACACACACACACAGAACCAGTTGGGTTCTACATATTGCGGGTGTTTTGTAAAGTGCTGCAGTTTGTCTGTAAGTGGCAGATGTTTCTTAGCTGTGTGAATTTTTTTGAAATTTTTTTATTTTTTTTTACTGTTGAGCTGCATCAAAATGATGATAAACACATACAGATCACACTTTATTAAAGCGGTTTAAATTATGATGATTTATACTTGGTGGATGATGCCTAAAAACAGCTAGTGTTGCACGTTGTACCAATACTAGAAAGGTATCACAATACCCTGCCGTTAAAAACAATACTATACCCCACTTTATATAATCTATCCAAGCATCTTCTGTAATTTGATAAACACATACACCAAAAAGCTGGTGGTAAAGTATTATTTTAATTCTATCCTTGTATTCACCCCTCTTCTCTTGTCCGCCGAAAGTTCTTTTCACTAACACCACTTCGACACACCACAGCGCTTTCTACAGTTACTGTGTTTTTCTGATTTCTGCATCTTTTATATGCATTATGCATTATATTACTCATTTTACTTTTCCTGATGTTTTAGGTGTTTGCCATGGTATCATTTTAGTATTGGTATCAAGATATTTAGTTAGGGTATCATATCACCTCATCATTTTGGTATTGTGACAACACTAATAGCAGCAGCATATCGTACTCATTTGACTCATCACAAAGAATATTTAAACTCACTACAATATTAAGATGTAGTATTGAAATACTTAAGACATTTTTTTTTATGAATTGTAGCTATTTAATCAAACAGATCTCAGATAATTTTTACCTAAATTCCACCTGCCCCTCTTGTTTACGCTGCACACCCACGACTATAAACCCCGACATGAAGAAAACTCTGTTGTGAAGTTTGCGAGTTGCACCACCATCGACAGCCGGATTACAAACAGCGATGTGACTTCATATGGACAGGAAATCAACAATCTTGCAGAGCGCTGCTCAGAGAATAACTTCCAGCTCAATGTCAGCCAAAGAGCTGATCATAAAATTAAAATAAAAGACATGAAGACTCACATCTCGATCTACATCAATGCAGCTGAGGTGGAGCAAGTGAACAGTTTTAGGTTCCTTGGAATCAGCATCTCAGAGAGGCTGACGCCAACTTAATGTTTACTGTGCAGTCCATGTACGTTTTTAGTTTGTTTCCTATTGATGTGCAATTTACTGTTCACAGTTTACCATAAATGGTCGATACATTTGATGAAATACATCTAATCTCCTCCCCCTGCAGGTGCTGCAGCCAGACTTCAGGTTGAACTATTGTCGGTTGTGGCAGGCTCTGATTAAAGGTGACATGTCCGGGGTGGAGCGTTACAGCCTTAGACTGGGCGCTGGAGATCTGTTCCCGCTGTTTGCCTGCGTGCTCACCGCTCGCTCCTGGAAAGCCGTAAATGCCGGCATCGGTTCTGTGCCTGTCACACACTCTGAGGTACTGTATGAGCTCACACACACACACGCATGGTATTTGCATGTACATAGTGTTATACAAATGATTAACTTTATTTATAAAGAGAAAGCCAGCAGTAGATTAAACACACAAATCTAAATAAAAAGCAACATTTAAATAGCAAAACATTAAAAACGTAAAAAAGAATAAAAAAAGCGTCTTAAACTTAGAAATGTGAATGTTCAACACACTATATAAAGTATCGGATGGATTGAACAACATACGAACAAGGTATTCTCCACACTGGATGTGTTGACAGTGTGCTGCAAATCGGCTTCATCGATTTACTTACAGTGTGTGCACAAGTTGGAAGTTGATTCCACAGCGATGACTGAGACTCACGCATGAAATGCTTTCGGTGTGGAAAGTGTATTAGAGCCGCCTATCTTGTGGGTGCTTCAGAACCTCTGCAAGTAAAACTGAAATCTGCATGGTGATAGATCTGCACAGCAGAGTGGGACAAGCAGGATTAGTGTGTGGGATTTAGAGGCATCTAGTGGTGAGGTTGCAGATTGCAACCAACTGAATACCCCTCTCACCCATCCCTTTCCAAGCATGTCAGAGAAGCTACAGTGATGTAAAAACGCGTAAGGCCGCTTTCTAGAGCTGGTGTTGGTGTGTTCTGTGCTACTGTAGAAACATGGCAGCCTCTGTGGAAGAGGCCTCATTCTAAGCTAAAAACACAACAATTCCTAGTTTTATGTGATTTTACACTAATGAAAACAGTTATCAATTCCATTTCTGCCAATAAATCCCACTTAATCCTACACGCTGGTCCATATCTGGGCAAAACGGACCAAGTACGGATTGCGGCGTGGTGCCAATTTGTCTCCTAACCTAACTCTCAACTGCTCGGGGCGCCTAACCATAGCAGCCCCCCTCGCTCTGACGCCTCTGCATTAATGCAGGTATATAGGTCCCGTTTGTGCAAGTGTGTGTATTTCGGGCCTATGTTGGTAATATGTAAAAAATAATAACAGCGTGAAAATTAAATTTTAATTTGCGCGGATTAATAAAGTGTGTCTTCTTCGGCTTCTTCTTCTAAGCTTCAATACTCTTTTGGGTGCTCATTGCCGATTTAGGGACTCGAACGCCGTTCAGCTTTACAGGACTAAAACCTGGGAGTTGACCTGGACAACTAGCTCTGTCCTGGGGAACTGATCCCACAATGCACCACAGAACGCCACACTAAATGCTTTCTTCCTGTGCCAATCAGACTCAAAAACTCATAATGAGAGTTGGACAGTGGAAACATGAGTTGTTTTGAAACGGAAATGATATCTGCACACACAATAATTTTTACTTATATGAAAACGCATATCACATGAGTATTCAGGTACACTAGGCATGCGCGTGCCGGTTTTAGGAGGCAGATTGGAGGAGTATTATTGTACTTGTAAGTATTATTGTCCTATAAAAAAGTCTTGTTTAAGACTTAAGCAGTGTTTACACCTTGCCGTGTCTCGGCAGTTCATTTCGAACGGCCTATCGCACACTGGCAGCTTCATTCGTCCGTTTATAAACAAACACGTCCTTATATTGCCTATGACCATGTATAGGCCATGTATGTATAAATGGTTACCACTTCCTCCCACTTTACAAAAGTGAAGCCAAAATATTCCGTATCGAGGTCCCACCCGCACACCCACCCGAAACAGTCATGATCCAAGCACGGCTTATTTAGCGTGATCCACCTAGCTGCTACGTTAGCATCACGGTAGCATATAAAGGGATCTTTGAAGGCATCATTACGGAGCAAGCACCCCAAAAGCCCACAGATGAATTGTGTCCGTGAGAAACTTTTGACAGAAAAATGCACCGGCTCTTCTAGGAAAAAAGTTATACCGAGTTGTGTATATTTTTTTAATATAATCTCAACATATGAGTGAAGTAGAATGAGATACCCGTGACTCTAGATGTGTGATTGGACTGCCTATTTTCTCAAGTGGAGCTGGTGGAGAAATAAACCAGGTCTCAAGTGAAGGCCAGACCCAACGCTGGGGAGACAGGTTAATAACTCCTGTACATGTCATGGATGCCAAGCTGGCATAAGTATGAACTAGAAATCTTAATGCTACAGCATACAAGGATATTTTAGACGACAGTGTTTTTTACTAACTTTGTGTCAACAGTTTTTTGTTTGTCCCTTTCCTGTTTCTTAAAACAAAAGGGTAATCTTTTGCCTTTTATTGGATAGTACAGAAGATAGACACCAGGCTGGCCTTGGTATATTGAGTGAAGTGAGCTACATTGTTGCTCCACCCTTTCCTGTTTCAACATCTCCCCCATCTCCATAAAGAAATGGTTTTCTCAGTTCGGTGTGAATTAACTTGACTGACCTCAACCTCATCCCACAATGGTGGGGTGAAATGGAAAGCCAACTGTGAGTGAGGCCTTATCATCCAACATCAGTGTTGGACCTCACTATGGCTTTGGTGGCTGAATTAGAGCAACTCTGACTGAAGTGGAGGCTGTTATAGCAGCACGTTAATGGCCATGGGTTAGGAATGCCCACATGCGATTGGCCATGTCATTTAACTGGATATTTCCCCAAATATTCCCAACACTCATTTCCAAGCCAGGGAGGCTTAAATATTAATACTAAACATAAAATGACTAGAATTTGAGTTTTTTTAAGGGGTTTTTTTCAAGGTAAGATTTTATTTTTTTAATCTACCGGCATGAAGCTGGTTTGTGTGTGTTTTTGCAAGTGTCCCTTTCCCCACAGGGGTTCCACAATGCCATCTGTGCTCAAGAGAGAGTTTATTTATACCTCCCTTATGCAACATTTTGAAGCTGGCAAAAGTACTACGCTACAGTCTGCTACAGCAAGCCACCCCGTCACACATGACGGGTAGTACAAGGCAGAGTTTGGCATGGACTATTACATGAATAACTCCATATGTCTTTTTAGGTAATTCTAAAAATGAAATGTATATATTTGGGAAATCATAAGTTAGAGCTGACTACATCATGACAGAAATACCGATAAAAGATGTATAATATTCTCTTGTCGAACATGAACCTGTTTCATAATTCAACAATAGCCCAATAAACCACATATACTGTACATACTATCAGACCTTCTTAGGGCATTAATACTACTGGGGCTAAAATGGTGTCATTGAAGTTGAGGTAAAGAGGGTTTATCTTCTGGAGAGCAGGATTGTCATCAACATATTTCATGATCATCCGCCAATGACATTGGCCTCAATGTAGCAATCATTTGTATGAAATACTAAGGGTGTAAAACACACGTTTCATCACAATACCATATATGGATTCTTTGAACAATGATACGATATTTGCCGATATCACCATTTCTGCCATGATAGGATTTTGTGATCGAAATGAGACAATATCATTTACCACAATCAGTTACATTTTTATCAACCCACAAAAAGCAACTAAAATGTGATTTGACAATTTTATTACAGTGGTCTTCCAGATATTTAAATGATGTAGTAGAATTTTTTATTTTTTTAGAATGAACTATTATTTAAGAATAATTTATTTAATTTGGCAAAATGCAGGTACTCTATTCAGACTATCGAAACTGAAATTTTACTTTAAATGAAAGGCTAACATAAAATGACTTAATACCAGGGCACCACTTTCTATTAAAGAAGGAAATTAATAGTAAAATTAATTAATACAGTCTCGAAATCTGAAATGATCAAAGAGTTCACTCGCTGAACAGCGGCGTTAATACTTCAAACACACAAAAGCACTTAATCGGGTTCTTTACAAATGAGGAATTTATTGACTACTAAAGATAAACAGAGTACTGAATAAGCACATCAAGTATCAAAGTATAAAATTAATTGACGTTAATGAATGATGAATGTATAGATAGCAGGTTAAACAATTAATAACGTACAGTAAATGAGGTGGTTGGTCCTGAAAATGGACCAGTGAAAGACTACAGAACAATATTAGTTGGGAGACGTTACTCCTAGAAACATTCAACCAGTTAACTGTATGCAGGAAAATTGATATTATGTAGATAAATTATATTATTATTTGAGTAACATTTATTTATTGATTAAGATCAGTGATACCAGTGTTAAAATGACATTTTAAAGTCATGTTTAAAACTGCACAATTACCACTTAAAAACGTAAAACACTCCCAGTGAGAGTTGGTGTACTCTGAAGCTTAACACTACAAATATGTTGGAATGGATTTGTCTCTTTCATTTTTCAAATCAGCAAACAATGTGCACGCTAAACTTAGACTTTTCATAATGGCAGGGTTCTCCCAGGCTGAGAAATGGACACATTTAGTGAAAGTGTGTGTTTTCCTCGCAGCTCAGTTTTTCAGCCCTTCATTTCCAGTCTGCTGCTCTGTGTCCACTGCGTACTGCTCTTTAGTGTCATCTTAGGTTTCCCTGGTCTTCACCTCGATAACTCATGATTTTACTAACACTTATTTAATTTATGTAGATGTAGGACCATGTGTAAGTGTTGATGAAATGGGCTGCAAATTTAGCATGAAAAGTACTTTTCTCTTTTTTCTTTCTTAGGTTGTTTATTATTGGCAGCAGTTTTTAAGTTATTGTGGAATTTCAATTGTTTTTTTTTTTGTCTAAAAAATTGTGGTAATCATTTGAAATTGCAAATCAGAAGAGAAAAAAAAAAAAATCACACACACTTAAAGAACTAACAAGCAAGATAAAGGAGTAAAAGTGATCTCAGCAGTGTTTGGGCATAGAGTAGACTGGCATTTCAGAAAACGCCCCAAAACAACATATGTTTATGGTCAAGTGACAAAGCCACCTGGTGGAGGAAATAGTGTGATGTAGTGATAGAGCCAGAAAGACAGCAGAAGGGGGTCGGTTTCTTTTAACCATCACCATAACCATTATTACTTCAACCAGGACCATGCAAATCAGTTATGCTTAACATAATAATATATAACTGGGCAATGATGTGTCACTTTCCCGAACCACATTGTGTTTGTGCCTAACGGAAACTTAGTCATAGAAGTGTCTGATGGGAAAATGGTTTTGTTTTTGCAAGCTTGCCAGGAAGTTCAGTATCGTTGAGGGGAGTTTGGACTGAATCGAGCCTAATTAGCAGCAGGGTTGGCAATGATGTGTACATAGAATTTGTTGGATTGTCATTGTGAAGGGGGAGCTGAGCCTGAAGGTGAAAAAAAATCAAATGAAATGTCTGTGCTCAATGGCACTCATTGCCTTACACAAGGGGCCACACATCCCCAGACAATAACAAAAAAAAGAGAAAAAAATGACATACAACATGAATTAAATCACAGGTGCATGTGTGTGTGTGTCAACTATTTAGCAACCTGACTGCCTGTGAAAAAAGGGCTGTTACTGAAACAGGCGGTGTGTGAATTGATGCTTCGGGAGGGTTTTCTCCGATCGAAAGAGCGGGAACAGAGCATGAGCAGGGTAGCTGGTGTCCTTGGTGATGTTTTGGGCTTTCCTCTTGCAGCGAGCGGTGTAAACATTATGAAGTTGTGGTCCTTCTGTGCCAATGATTTTTCCTGCCGTCTTTACAGTCTCCAGTCCTGAGCAGTCAGGTTTGCCGAACCGCACAGCAATACAGCCTTCTTACTTCTTGAGACTCGGAAAGTACAATCTGTGGCTCTTTCTTGAAGATGCAATTGGTTTAGAGAGACCACGGGAGGGTGTCAGCGGTGTGCACGCAAAGGAATTTAAAACTTGGAACAATTTCCACCGTTGACCCACTGATGAAAATAGGAACGTGATTTTGTCTGTTCTTCCTGAAATCAACAACGATTTTCTTTTGCATGATTGACATTAGAGAGAGGTTGTTCTCATTGTACCATATAGTTAGATGTTCCACTTCGGTCCTATAGACTCTCTCATCATTATCACCTATTAGACCAATCACAGTCGTGTCATCTGCAACATTTGTGATGTTGTTTTTAACAATAGCCGAGCCGCTCCTAAGAACTAAAGCAATTGAGTGATTGTACCTATACTCACAGTCTAGGGCCTGCCTGTCAGGAAATCAAAAAGCCAATTACAGAAAGAGTTGCCAAGACCTCTTACTTTCAACACCAGTTTAGATGGTACAATTGCATTGAGATATACAGTATATAATATAATATGCAGAGAAAGTGAGATGGCATCATGTACAGATCTATTTGAACAGTAATGTAATGGGTGGAGGGTGGCAGGAATGTTACATG
Source organism: Bovichtus variegatus (assembly GCA_943593645.1). Taxonomy (NCBI): domain Eukaryota; kingdom Metazoa; phylum Chordata; class Actinopteri; order Perciformes; family Bovichtidae; genus Bovichtus; species Bovichtus variegatus. Next base: position 170,391 of record CALSCE010009370.1, read on the forward strand.
GTATATATGACACAACCAGTCTTTCCAGACACTTCATAATGACGGAGGTCAGAGCATCAGCCTGGTAATCATAAAGCAAGAGAAAGGTGTTTTCTTAAAACGCAGTGGGACCACACACAACAAATTAAAATCTCAGTGAAAAGCTTTGATAACTGAGTGTAACATGTTTTAAGAATGCAGTCCAGGCCAGCAGCTTCACAAGCCTTAACCGATTTTTAAGGTTTTACTCACGTCAGCCTCTGTCGCCTGTAGATCCACTTCTTGGGCACTGTGCTGTTGTCACCGGGTCCAAGTTGTGAGCTTCAAAGCGTGCGTAAAAGTTACTAAGCTCTTCCGGGAGGGAGGCAGAGGTTTAGATAGCAGCCACGCTGGGCTGAGATTAGTAGTCCTTCAAGGATAGCTGAATCCTTGAAGTCTGACCAGTGATCTGTGATCTGTAGACTTAAAACATACCATATGTGATCACTAGTCTAGCACTGTAATTCGAATTGAAACACCTTTTAATCGTCACACAAGTACACAGGACAACACACACAAACACACACACACACACACACACACACACACACAGTTTTAGACATTGCACAGAAATGTAGACTCTCCATTTAACCCATGCTACTATTAGGAGTAGTGAGCAGCTACTACCCAGCGCCCGGGGAACAGTGTGGGGATCCAGTGCCTTGCTCAAGGGCACCTCTGCAGTGCCCAGAAGGCAATATGTCCTGCCTGCTAATGGCTCCATATAGTTCATTCAGCGCCGCTGCGGCAGTAGCTTCGGGTGGTATATAGACCTATATCCTAACAACAAACAGGAGCTCCCTCATGAGAGATGGAATGGTCTGAAATTTATTGTTAGTTGTTCCAACACTGGCGAGCACGTCGGTGCACCATGAGTTGTTAAAAAAGAAGTGTACGCCACCTCCTTTTACCCTGCCGGTAATCGTCTTGGACCGGTTCATTTGGTGCAATGAAAAGCCGTCCCATTGTATAGCCCAAGGGTTGGCAACCCACGGTTCTGGAGCCACATGCGGCTCTTCAGCCCCTCTCCAGTGGCTCCCTGTAGCTTTTTGACAAAAAATAACATGGAAATAAATAACAGTCATTTTTATTTCTTTTTTTGTTGCACAGTGGACAATCGTTCAAAGGGTTATTACCTCTAATCTTGGAGTTCGAGTTAATACTGTGGCACTGAAATACATTTATTTTTTTAAATATTTTGTCAACCAAAATATGGGTCACATCCTAGTACGTCTACGGCACGGCTCCTTTCCCTGCAGGTGGCTAATTATTGAGTTTCCGACCCCCGGCCTCGGTAAACTAACCATGGATAAAGTCCTGTGGGAAGATCAAAGTCACATCTTACAGCCCTGATGTAGAGAAAGTCTGCAGTGATGTTCAGCAACAGAAATCACATTAAACAGGTGAGAACACTATCATTTAATAGGCAATTATTTTGCAAAAAATATTTTTATTTTAGACCCTGAGCTGATGTAGTTGTGTTTTGATTGCTGAACGTGGCTGAAGAAAAATAAAGGAGAGAATGACAGCAGACTGAAACGGACTATAGTCATAATTAAATACTAACTGGCCTCTTTTCTATGTTTACTCTTTTTAAACTAATAGGCTGCTGCTTCTATGTTTTATTTATTTTAAAGTGGGCTAGTTTTTATTTGATGAATTTTCCACAAATATGGGGAGGACTCAAACAGGCCTGCATACTTCTGTGTTTAATTGATTTTAAAGTCGTAGTATTTATTTCTCCTCTTCATAAGAGTTTGGTGTTTTTCCTTTTTTATAACTGAAAAAAAATGTTTAAAAAAGCAATAAAATGTTAACTGTTTTCTTTATTGTCGTTATACAATTTAATAAATGAAAAACTATAGTTTTTGTATATACAGTATAGTATAAATAGTATATATAAAACTTTATAGGCTGTGTTATAAAATATGTTTTGCGGCTCCAGACTGACCCCTGGTATAACCCTATCAGATGTATTAGCGCCCTGCCGAGTCTCTGTAAAGCAAAACAAACAGTCGTCCTTCATGTCCCTTCACCTATGAAGTTCGTCCAGCTTGTTGCCAAGGGACTGGATGTTGGTTAGCAGTATGCTGTGAATCGGGGACGAGTACGATGCAGTTGTAGCCTCGCCTCCAACCACGCCGACTGCAGCTATTACTCCATGGTGATCCATGTTTCACCTCACTTGTGTTGAGTAAACACTGGCAATAAGCAAAAAGAATGACATCGAGTATCAAATGGCCAAAAGTAGTTTACAGAGGATGGGCTTGCCTTAGCTGTGAGCAACCGCAACTATTTATGTCATGTCATACCATGGTGTGAAAGTTTTTCCACAGGACAGCATCGCAAGGTGAAAGGAGCCGATTGCCGTGGTGATGTGTTGGAGGTGTGCCTGTTGGCACAAACAAAGCTCATTATGAGCTCACTGAAACCCATGTTCAAGGCATGCACAGCGCAATAAAAACAGGCTGTCCTATAGGAGCATTAACATTTTCAGGGGCAGGTCTACCTGCAAGGCATGGTGTGTAGGCGTGTCCAGAGAGTCAGTTTAGTCTCTCCCTGGACAGTTTGACTTCCTCTGATTGGATGGTCAGTGGGCAACGGCAGCTATTCAGCTCAAGTATAAATATAGGGTCAACATTGGTACTTGAAACTCGTAGCTCAAGTCTAGTCACATTTATTTTGTTAAGCACATTTAAAAACCTCCCACATTGACCAAAGTGCTGTTCAGGTAGCTCACACAACATATATCCAAAATAAAAGAAACACTGATATAAACATCAATGCACACAGCTCAGAGGCACAAATAAACAACACATGGGCATCGTCCCAATCAGGAGGAGTCAAACGCTAAAGAGTAAAAACTTGTTTTGAGCCTGAATCAGTAAATGGAGGGGGGACGATCTGATAGGGAGGGGGGATTCTGTTCCACAGTCTAGGGGCTGCAACAGAAAAAGGCACGTCAACCCTGAGTTCATGTTTAGACACTGCGGGACAGTCAGTCAGGAGAGCCAAGTCGGCCAACCTGAGGGGCCTGGTCTGAGAAACAGGAGAAGCTTAAAATAAATTCTGAACCTGCACTGGCAGCCAGTGGAGAGAGGCCAGAGTAAGGGTAATATGTTACCCGTCAGGAGCCTGGCTGCGGCGTTATGGAGGAGTTGCAGGCGGGACAGGGATGACTGACTGATCCTAGGATACAGGGAGTTGCAGTAGTCCAAGCGGGAGGATATAAAGGCGTTGATGGCTTTCTAAAGATAAAGATAAAGAACTGCTATACCAGGACTGGACAAATGGCTTCAGAAGGGCTTTCAGAGGTAAACACAATTAAATCATGTCATTGCAAAGAAGCTGGATAGTTTTTGGGGACTGGTTAGATTTTGTGTTCAATTCATTCATTGCCAGGTTGCATTATTTAGGGAACAGTCTATGCTTGCGTGTGTGCATTTTTATGCATTCATAACCATAGTACTTGCATGCCGGTGTGAGAATGTGTAAGACGTGCTCCTCTCCCTCCCTCCCTCCGTCTTCCACTTTAGCAGAGATGAAAGCTCTCCTATCCTTTTTAGGCCATGCAAACACTATTAAGCAGACTCCACTCTAGTGGCCTCTACTTGAAAACACTTGTTGATTGTGTAGCACTCGGAAGTTAAGAAGACATTTTGAGACATTTCTGTGGCCACAACCACTCTGCTTTGCTTTTTATTTCTTATCCTTTCTAATATTTCCTCTCTTCTGTTCTTTGTTGTCCTCTTTCTCCTCCATTTTCCCCTCTATCCACTCTCTTATGCATGGATATTTTTTAAGTCCAGCTTCTAACAACTGATGATGCATTCCATTAGTGTTAATGCAATCACATGCACTAAGCAATGTTGAGTGCTTTTAGAGCTGCTGCTTTTTTCCGCCTTCCTTGCAGGTACATTTATCTTTTTTAATGAATGTTTCTCTACTAAACATTGAAAACAAAGCAATTAGTCAAAAATTTAACCAGGTTGTGTTTTGACAATTCAACCATATTTGGTCATACGTTTTCTGATATGCTCCTTGTTGTGATCCAAACTCAACACTAGCCATGTTTACCTGTTGTCTTGATACATTCAGTATAATGTACATCTCCACTTCCTGCACAAACATTTTGCATTAAAAGCTCAATTCCAGAAGCTCTAAGGGGATAATTCCACCCCTCTTGGTGAGCTTTAAATGTGAAACGTCTGCAGTAAGTGTTGAGTTTCATTGACAGTTTGTATATACTAAAAAGAAACGAAAGTTGAAGCAACTAGATTTTATTATTAACTGCAATAAGATATTTCAAGAATACAAGGAACATTTACTGTGATTTTACAATACAAGGTTGTGCAACGAAAGGCAGTTAGAGTCCCATTCTGCTACGTAAGAAAAACAAAAAAAAAAAGGCAAAAAACTATTTTTTTGTGGTGGAGTTTGGAGGATGAGTTGTTGACTGAAGCCTGAGGAAAGAAGCTGCTCTGTAGTCTGGAGGTACGACAGTGGATACTTGTGACTCTTGCCAGATGGCAGCAGGGGGACCAGGCTGTGGTTGCTGTGGGTATTGTCCTTTAATATCCTGTTGGCTCTTTGCAGGCTCCTCTCCTCACCAATATCACTGATGCTCGGTATATGGGTGCCAGTGATGTTCTGGGCGGTTTTACTCACCCGCTGCAGAGTCCTCCTGTCCTGGGACGTGCTCTGAACATGCCACTTTGTAATGTTTCCAGTCAGGATGCTTTCTATTGATCCTCTGTAAAGCTCAACAAGAACTTGTGGAATTTTTCCTTCTTAAGTTTCCTTAAGAAATACAGCCATTTTCAAGCTTTTTTCACAAAACATTGAGCTGCGTGAGGACCATGTCAGGTTGTTTGTGATGCTGATTCCCAGAAACTTAAAACTGTTCACTTGCTCTACTGATCTTCTCTTTTTTTTCCTAAATTCAACGATCAGCTCTTTGGTTTTGCTGACATTGAGCTGGAAGTTGTTCTCTGAGGACCGCTCTGAAAGATTGTTGATTTCTTCTCTATATAAAGTCACATCTTTGTTTGAAATGCAGCCATTGATGGTAGTATCATCTGCACACTGCACAAAAGAGTTGCCTTCATGTCGAGGGTGTGCAGCGTGAACAGGAGGGGACTGAACACACCGCCCTGGGGGCCTCCGGTGTTCAGCAGTAGAGTGGAGGATGTGTGACCACCAATTTCATGGCGGAGATTGTGTTGAATGCTGAGCTGAAATCAACAAACCGCATTCTGATGAAGGTATTGTTATTTTCCAGATGTGTAAAGGCTAAGTGGAGGGCAGGGGAGCTAGCATCCTCTTTGGATCTGTTGGCTCTGTGTGCAAACTGGTGAGGGTCTAGGCTGGCTGGGATGTTGTTTTTGATGTGCTGGAGAACCAGTTTCTCAAAGCAGTTCATCAGAATGGGGGTGCCACAGGCGATTGTCGTTCAGACTAGATACTGCAGACTTTTTAGAGACCGGGACAATGGTGGCTGTCTTGAAGCAGTTGGGAGCACTCTCCTGTGACAGTCATATGTTTCAAATGTCTATAATGACACCAGTTGGCTGGTAAGCACACGTTCTCAGTACACGAGCAGGGATCTTATCAGACCAAGCTTATTCACTCTCAGAGGGATTCCTCTCACATCCACTGTGGATACTGACAGTGTCCGGTCCTCTGGAGGGGGCAGACTTGACAGCTGACTCTTTGTTGAGGAGATCAAAGTGAGCATTAAAGGTGTAAAGCTGTCAATGTGGCCTCACACATGATGAGGACGCTCCCGCTTTTGTAGCCTGTGATTGTCTGGATCACCTGCCACATGTCTTTGGTGTTGTTGGTGTTCAGGTCTCTGCAGTCTCTGCTGATGCCTCTGCTTTGCCTCCTTGACGTCAGCTCTCAGTCTCGCTCTGGCTGAGCTGTATGTTTCTTTGTCACCTATACGAAAGGCAGCTTTATGTTTGGCTCTGGACGTAGCCAAAAGATAAAGCTGAGTGAAAATACTATTGGTGTTAACCGACCTTTTAAAGTAGATTCTGAAATTCTTCCTGTCTCCCTCTGTCGCTGTCCAACCATTTTCTAATGTCTGCTGTATGAAATCCTCCTGCAGACTCTCTAATACACTGGGGAGAAAGGAAAAATAACCAGCACTGAAACACCCCCCCCCCGTCCAACTGCATTCCCTTTGCCTTTTGCACGGCCTTATTGCACCACTCACAATACAATATGTCCTTATTGAAGCTTTCAGATGCAAATTAGAGCACTGTCGCCTTCTCTGTGTCCTGCTGACAGCTGTGTGGCCTGCTAACCAACCTCCTATAATTGCTACTAATGTTATTCCCCAAGCAGGACTCAGCAGATCACTTCAGAACACCCAGCCCCCTGTTATTTCGACTAGGGGGGGCTGGTATTATGTTGTGGGTTTATGTCTTTACCCTAGTAACAATTGTTTTTTTTGTTTTGTTTTTAAGTAAGTAAAGAAGAAATGGAGAGGTGGGATGTAACACAGGGGGGTTTGCAATTCAAGGAAAATAAGGCAGGAAGGATTTATGCTAAAACGCAATCTCCTACAAAAACACTATATGCCAACTGTTCTTCATTAGCTAATTATGTTTAAAGGCAATACTCAATGCCTATGCAGGAAGTAGTGTCACATTGGTGTTGAGCCGTTTACAGTCAGACCCAAGCGGCAACTACCATGGCTGAAGGAAGAAGCCAGCTTGGAAGCACCATAATGTCCCATTCAGAAAGCATCAACTTCTCTCTAGAAATGCTAGAAACGCAAAAAAAAAATGTGTTCCTATGGTCTCAATCGCTGGTGGTCATTTTGGAAATGATTCTTCCATTAATAACGTTTCAAGGCTTAGAGCGGTCTTTGATGTCTTCCACGTGTGCGTTGATTGACAGCTGTGATGGACAGTTTCCCTTGCTGCTTCAGGACTCGGACTTTGTGAACTTTGCGATGTTGTCTGTTTGCTGCATCCGTGTGTTTTGTTCACATCCTTTCCTGTGAGCACGAGACAGAGAGCAGAAACAGAGTTCATCTGTGTCAGGATGTTGACTAGCTGTCTCTGTGCCTGCTGACTCTCCGTTTATCTGGACTGACAGCTCTGACAATGTTGCTGTCACACACACACATTCACAGTTTGGAAACATTTATACACAGGGCTATGGAACATTTTTGACGTGTTGTTGTTAAACAAAAAAAAAAATGTCATGATATTATTACTGTATATCTCTTAATCAGGTAGTAACACATCTGATGATGATCATTATGGGGTGTCATCCTCATAACCTAAACATGGAACTTTGGTAACCCCTGTCTCTGTTCGAATAATGTCTCTGGTGTCAGATGTGATTGTCCTCCCTGATCTATCTCTGGCTGTTCACTGCCGTCCTGGTCAATTACTTCCCAGTGGTGGCCTTTACTGGTTTTTGTTTCCAGTCAGAAGGGGTCTTGTCCTCAGGGTGTACCGGTAGCGGTCTTAAGATTTTTTAATTTTTTTTATGTCATGTGGTAAGTGCTGACTCCTTGTGGCTTAAAAAACGTTTGTTAGATGTTCTTACAATCCAGACATGTGGGTTGGTCCGGGTTAAAAAATAGATCACACCGCTCTGAGGGAAATATAAACATGCATATTGTTTGTGTTTCTATTCAGAGTTGTGGATGCTGTAAAAAGGTATTTCTCCAATTAGCTTGTAATTTCACAGGTATTTAGTCAACTCCTGTAATGTCCTGTACACGTAAAGATGTGCACCTCCTGGTTTTTGCTTTCTGTCTGATTGCTAAATGAATAACTGTTTGTAAGCTTGCAGTCCAGTTTGTTCCATGACTAATAGTGTAATTTAGGCCTGTTGATGTGCAGCAGGGAGAGGCCTTTGAAGTAGAGTAGAGCAGGACACTGACGCTCACATGGAGACTCGAACAGCCATCTCCAACATCAAAGAGAACAAATAGTCATCATTGAGGCAAACATCATCCCTCTGTCTCTCTTTTTCTTCCTTTATATATTTTTTTCTTCTTCCTATGCTGTCATTTACAGTATGTTGTTATCTCTGCTGGGGAAAAACTCCGTACTGTTCTTGTTTTGATCCTCTTATCCTTCCCTTGTACTACTTTGTCTATCATTTGTGACATTTAAACACATCTTGTAGCCCATGCACACAGCAATGAGGACTGGATCCAACCTACAAAAAGATGGATGATCTTTATTGTCCCAGGAGGGAAAATCATTTTCACTTGTTTTGCATGTTCATGTCTGACAAGAAAAACATACAAATACACACAACAAATAGGCTGGACAAGTGGCCGTGCATACATACTGTATACTCATTCATGCCTCTTCCTATATCCCTACAAACACTTGCATACACGAGTACACATGCTCACACACACGCATATTCATACACACACACGCATCTATACGTAGTACTCAGGTATAGTATTTATTGCTGCTATGAAAGAAGGGGCACAGCTCCTGCTAATGCAGCCTTCCTCCATTTTTAAAGTCCTGTATCTGCGGCCAGACGGAGGTAATGTGAAGTGTAGATTGGAGGGCCGATCAGTGTAATTGCTCTGACAAGGGCTATGGCTCTGTTGTTGAGGTGTAAGAGTTCAGACAGGGAGGCTAAGGATTTTGAAATCATTATGTCTGATACTGTTTTGTTTGTTATGGTCGGAAACGGTCAGCATTGTTAAGAAACGGGGAACAGTACAACAGATTGGGTTGAATTATGCTTTTGTAGAGTAACACAAAGGAGGTGTTACGCCACAGACAGCTGCTCTGAGTTTATGGAAGCGTCTTTGCTGGCATCATTCAAATGTACTTGAAGCTTATTACTATTTGTACTATTACCCACCATTTCCTACATAAAATGTGGAAATATATGAAAAGGTTTTGTTTCAGTCTGTTTCTACTTGGGTATTTGGATAAATCTCACCCTCAGGTTCCTATCAAGACAATTATTAGAACAGCAACACCCCTAACCAAATAGGCAACAATACCACTTTATGCTCTTAAAAACACTTGTGGAACAGCATGTTTCTCTCATGGTAATATCATCATCACAACCTGTCACCACCCACATCTCTGATTCAAATAGGTCTGATGTTGTGCTCATTTGACATGTTTTCCTGGTTGGAAATACAACTAAGCAATCAAAGCTCTGTAACCAAATGCATTTTAAAAAAAAAAAAAAAAAAAAAAAAGAGCCAGTTACTCAAAACAAACAAAAAAAAAAAACACTGACTAACATAAAATACAACATAGACAATCCATGTGACAGAAATGATGACGTGATCGTATATGGAATCGATCACGGAATCGAAGATGGATCCAGGAGGATGTCAAAATAAGCTTCCCGCTGCCTCCAAAAATAAATTATTAACATAGGCAGAAAGACGGCAACAGGCGCCACCACGAGTCATGATCCAGACGTAACCTTTAATAGACACAGAAACTCCGGGGATGATGCCCCGGATGCTGAGTTAGAAGGATGCATTTAAGGGACATGAATGAGTGGAAAATATCCATGCACAGAACCTATTACCAAAACCACATTTTTGTATCACTGTGAATAAATATTGGCATTCAACTCTGTCGATATTGGGGAGAACAGACGGAATAAACGGTTCGCCGATACCTTTGCAAGTATTTTCATATCAACATTAAGCAAAGATATGGGCGACAGGAGCCACAATTGGTGGGATCTTTACCTTTTTTTAAGTAATGACCAGATTGAAGCCTGGGTTATAGTGGTCGGCAGAGAACCACGCTCACTGGGCTCATTGAAAACTTTTTGA
>CALSCE010009370.1:185213-188102 GCA_943593645.1 Bovichtus variegatus
CAGGAGAAGGATTTTTAATTTGAATTTGATTCAAGGATAATTTATTTTCATTATGCAACACAAGGTTGCACAATGAAATGCAATTGTAGCTTAGTCCAATATGTGAAAAACATGACAAAACAGAACTCAACTAAATAAATTATTAACACCTGCTCTAACCATAATAGATTTGTGTATGTGGCAGTGGGGTGTGGTTACGGCGCCGGCTGCTGGCCTACTCTCCTTCCGTCATTTCATCTGGGTGAGAGCAGGATTGTCTCACACTGGCACCTGAACAGGGACATGACAGAGGGAGAAGCCTCACCTATCCTGCTGGAGCTCAGTTGGACACTGGTTGTACGCAAACCATGATCCACCAGTGCTTGGTTCGGCCCGGGGCTTTGCTAGAAGCATCGTGGGTGAGGTTAAGGTGTGTGCATGGTGACATCCACGAATATCCGGTGGTGATTCTTGCCATTTATTTCAGGGGAAAAAAGCATAGAGTTAGGGCCGGAGTTAGTGCTCGCCTTACTTACTTACCCTGATTTTGGGAACGAATTGGCCAGGGTTCAAAAGGCTAGCAAGGAAAGCTATGTGTTCACGTGCAGTAGGGACATGTGAGTTGTGTGCGGTGTTTAGTGGAGACACAGAAAGCGGACGACGTCAGGAGGGAGGTGGGGTCGGAGGAGGCTCGTGCCAAGGCCCCCCCTACCCCGCCAGTGTGTCCTGTGGAGGACTTTCCCCTCGAACAGTCCCAGGATGAAACCCTCCGCCATCCTTTCAACCAGGTCGTAAGTATCGACGACTCCTTTTAAAATAAAGATACAGAGAGAGAAAGACAGAGACAGCTAGCCAGAGGAGAGAAATGGCAGAAAGTGTCTGTGTGCGAGACCTGGCACAGCTGTATGTCATTAAAACCTGTTGTTATTTCCACACTCAACCTACTCTCCTTCCGTCATTTCATCTGGGTGAGAGCAGGATTTTCTCCCAGTGTATATTTCTCACCTTCCCCTTGATGGTCTCTCCCTGCTATACGGTGCTGCACGGATGCTCTAGGAAACCTGTATTGTAACGTTATAGATAAACGCCTCGCGTGTTCTACAAACACGGACACACACACACTCACACTCACACACATCATCATTTCTATCACCGGTAAAGTAATGACACAGACAGGCGCACTACTTTGTGAAAGAAAATATAGAGACGTCCTATAGTGGCCGTTAGCAGACATGGCCGCGCTGTTGTGTGGGTGTTGATGCACGTCTATAGCGCATGCGCGGAGCTCTGCACTCCCTCGGGTCCTCAGCAATACACATGCCAAGGTGAAGTACTGTATATTGGTTAGAGGGTTGGCGAAATAATCGAAACTCAGACACACACACACAAACACACACAGAGACATCTGTCATTATCGTATGATAGCTGTATAGTTCAATTATAGTTGCTTACAGTTATAGCATCAGATTTCACCTGTTGATATCAGCACCACCATGCGAGACACATGTATGACTGGGCGTTAAATCCTATTCTCCACAGTAATTGTTTACAGTGTTTCATTTACTGTGGGCTACATACAACTGAAATTACATCCAGGTAACTTATAATGTGATTGTATGTCTCATTACTGAAGCCCATAGCCCTGACGTGTAGTTACATTTTTAAGGAGGGGTGTGTTAGCTACGCCATAGTTTACAGCCTTAACCTTGGAGCCAACACATCTACTGTAGCTGCTGTAGGTACGACAGAATCCCTTAACACAGAAGTTTAAGAGTCTACAGCCACACTCGTGGCTCTGTGAGACTGTACTTAAATACAGCTGTGTTTTGAGCTAAAAAACTGATGTCAGTATGCTCACAATGACAAGGTTAACCTGCTGCTTAGCAGGTATACTGATAACCATGCTCTCCATTTTAGATTAGCTGTGAAGTTTATTGGAATACCTAGTTTTTTAGGGGGGTTTTTTTACCTTTTTTTTTTTAGGTACAAAAAGTACAGGACGCATTGACCTGATGATGGCTAAGAGTGGAAAAGCTAATGGATTACCAAAGTTATTACAACTCATCCTGAGGGTAATGAATGTCAGTACCAAATTAAATGTGAAGAAGAAGGAAGAAATTATAATTACAGCTTTTTGGACCATTGGAAGAAAGATTGCCATCCCAGGATTTCCCAACTAAACTGAATCTCGGGGATCGGCCAAGACAGCACATGACCACAGTTTGTCTCAACCTCTGACTCCAAACATAGACAAGATTAAATAAATGCCTTTAAACTTGTATTCTCTCAGATATATATATATATATATATATATATATATATATATATATTTCTGAAATTCATCCCAGACCCTCAAAAAAAACCCTCTCATTCCAGCCTCACATGTTATAATCCCTGCAGCAGCCAATCTCGCAGACACACTCACTAGGCTGCTGATAATTTGCCTCTCTGTGCAGTTCGTCCAGCCAAAGTGCATAATTGCAAAAATGTCCAAAAGGAGGAAAGTATTTCTCAACCACAAGTTGGCCATCAAAGCCAGTGTAATATGTATTTCAACAGAATAGTGGCTGTTACTTGCAATGCCCCATCAGGTGAAATGAAATTAGTTTCAGTTTTGTTGGCATATCCTCTATATGTCGGACACATTTTCTACAGCCATGCTGGGAATTTGTGAATGTGGATTTGATCGGGGGTTACACAAGCTACTGGCACACCCAAAATACACATCTGCTTTGGTGATAAAATTAATGAATTGTCACCATCATCAACACACAACCTGTTGTCACTATTTCCCAGAGTAGTGTGTGTTTTCTCGGCACGGTGTGTCTGTCTGATTAGGGTTGTGGTAGCAGTAGATCTGTAGTATTGTGTGTGTGTGTGTGTGTGTGTGTGTGTGTGTGTGTGTGTGTG
>CALSCE010009370.1:188112-206281 GCA_943593645.1 Bovichtus variegatus
AAAAAAAAACGGAACAGTTTGACAAACCCTCTGTCCCTCCCATTTCTCCGTGGAAGTGGTCTGGAGGAGGATGAAAGGTCACACACTCACATGTTAATGTCAACGTATCTTCAGAAAATGTGTTTACACTTTCCACCTCGTGCTAGCATGACTAACAGTAGTGGAACAACATCAAGCTGGGGCCTTATGTCCAAACCAAACGGTAATTAATTTCTTTGCCTAATGATGGGCCCTTTGCAGCCAATGCATAGAGTAGACTATCATTTTGAAATACACAATCTCCCCCCCCGCCCTATTGAACAAATGGACCAAGAGTACATAAAAAGACGTATAGACAGTGCAGCCAATCGCATGGCCTTCTTTTACAATCACGGCATGAAATCACAGACAATTTGCCCTACGTCAAACCTTCTGTGCTCGTTAATTGTAAGGGCGTAATCTCAGTCCATTCAGACTCTCCTGCCTCGCTGTGGTGCTCAAATATTTTATATTATAATTTTGAGCTGAGAATAACAGTCGGCAGTCACTACTGCAAAAGGAATTTTATTAAATTGCCAAAAAAAAGCCACGCACCCATCACTAAAGCTAGAAGTCCACGCTGGAAGATCCACTGTGACCATTTTAGCTAGGCGAGGGTGTGTGTGATTCCAAGGCGGTGCTTTAAATCAGTGATTAATTGGGGGTGGATGCAACCTTGTTTTTTTTACAGTTGGCAAAACTACAAAGTGTCTGTTTTGGTCATTACATTTGTGAGTAAAACCAACTTAAACGCACTCTAGGTTGGTAAATGTGGTCGTGCAACGTGTGTAGGAGAAAGATGCCAGTGGCCTGCTCGGCTGTGTGGGCGACGGCAATGTCATTGTCCCTCTGTTCCAGTGTGTTTAAGGTTAAAAATGAGGTGCTACTGTCGATTTGCCCACGCTGTTCACAACACCACACAGACCTCACTCGCCGCTGAGGTAAGTATAGGGTAAATGTTTCCTTTCTTCCCTCGATCCCTCTTTCGGGCGCTCTCCCTCTGGCTTTCTCCTTTAATTCTCCTGACTCGGAAAGTTCACTCACTGAGGCCTTTTGGTAATATTTTCTTCATTACACTGAAATTGATATTTTCCTCTCATTAAAAATCCAATATGCCAGTCACTGTGGACTGTGTACAGCATAATAGATGTGATGGAGCTTGTTTGATCTGAAATTTATCGTAGAATTAATCAATGGGACACTTGCTGTCAATCGGAGGAAGCTGGCTGAATTGATTCCAAAGCCACATTTTAGTCCGCTTATGTCCATCTATTTAAAAAAAAAAAAAAAAAAGTAAAGCTTTCGTTACTGCCTGTTACTGTGTGCCATGCGAGCAGCACGTTTAATGGTGGTCTGTCAGTCTGTCAGTCCAACAGTCCGGTTCAGGGCAAGATACTACTGGCCAGATTGACATGAAATTTGGTGAGTATGTTTGCGGTGACCAGAGAAAGAATAACGTGTTTTTTTTTGGTGACCTGCCAACCTGTTTGGTTTTACACATTACAGTTTAAAAAAAAAAAAAAAACTTTTTAGAAAATCACTGCATTTGCATTTGCATCACTATATTTGCATAAAATGTTACCGTCCTATTGACTTGAGTACAAATCTAAATGTATTAATCACATATTTGTGCAACAACTCCCTACACTACTGTAAAGTTGGATAAAGACCATGCATTTCTACAAGTCACCATATCTGAAAACACCCTATGTCCCAACACATTTGCATTATAGCATAAAACCATGTAGACATTTGAAAAACAGCTGTCAACATTTTACAAGAAAATAAGTTTTACATCCTACTGGCAAAAGAAATCTTACTTTTCGTCGCCCTGACGGTGTTGGTCCACCCGAAGGACATTACAGGACCTTTCTGGAACCCCTAAAGTTTGCCTACTGGACAAAAAGGTCAGTAAATGATGGAGTCAACATGTGACTGCACTACCTACAACCTTCAACACCTCCCCAGGGACATACACAAGGATCCTGTTTGTGAACTTCAGCTCCGAGTTCAACACCATCATCCAAGAAGTCTTTCACTCCTGACACACCCAGTTCACTGTGCAGCCCTTTACTGTCAGGAGATCACACAGGAGAACTCACAAGACATTTCCAAAAATCCATCACCATACTCTTGCATTGTGTCTGCTTGGGAAACCTACAGATTTCCAGGGATCCACAATCTCCCAGGATATAAAGTAGGAATCCAAAAATAGACACCATCATAGCAGAGGATAAACAACACGCACCAACTCAGGAAGTTCAACCTGCCGCAGGAGCTGCTGATCTAGTTCTACACTGCAATCATCAGGCTGTTCTCTGCACATCCATCACTGTCACCAAGCAGGACAGGAACAGACTGCAATGGACAGTCAAGACTGCAAAAAATAAATCATCGGTCCAGACTCCGTACACATCACTGCAGACCCTTCACACCCTAGACACAACCTGTTGTCCCAAAAACATACCGATACAGAACCAGTTTCTCTCCACAGACCGATCTCTCTGCTGAACAGTTGAATCAGTCTCATCGTGTCAACAACCCTGTCACACTAAATCATCCACTAAACTACAAATTCTGAATAATATATTTACAGTTTAAAATACTCACTGTGCTTTCACATGGACAGTACGTGTCATCCATCATTGTCAAATATAAATCCAGCACACTGTATATACTGGCGACTCCATTACCCCGCCTGCTCCTGGCCGGTGTCGGGTCGCAGGAAAAGAAGACGCAGGCTAACGCAGCACCAGGACTGTGTGGCTCCATCGTGGCACTTGATGAGCGCACCGTGGGGCGGTTTTGCTTGTTAACATTTCTCCTGTTGCAAATTCACAAAAAAATGCACTTCAGGAATGCACGACTACTGCTGTGTAGCACGATGGACTAGGCTACAACCGCATGTCATTGTGCGATCCCGTGTTGACAATACATGATCCTTGGATCCCTAAAGCCTTGAAGTTGACATTGAGACTCTTCTGTGACTCCATAGAGATAAGGATTGGGGTTGTTGTTTGAGCAAGTGTTTTGCAAAAAGACTTCTTCCAGATGTTTATCAAATCATGACTCAAACAACCTCTGACAGATGTGACTGCTTTTCCTGACTGGTTTGATATAACGCCATTAATCTGCTCTGACCTCAGATGAGTGGTCTGAGCATCATTTCCTTTTTTACATCTGGGTCATGGTTTTGATCCATTTTTAAACCAAATCCTCTTTGGTTTGGAAATGAGTATTGAATCCACACAGTTCTTTGAAATAGGTTATTTTACATCTAGGTTTCTTAATTTTCAAATAGTTAATACATCTATGCATATGTCATTGTGGTTTTGCTTGATTCCACAACTGAAGACAAAGCATTTATAAAAAGTCATAAGCAAGTTGTAATCTTCGTTTTCCTCTGAATGGGGTTCAGGCAGCAGCAGAGTGCGGGGCCTCCCTCAGTGCCTCTTGACATTTTGAGGCTAGCCATAAAAGAAGAATTCGTTCTAGAGCTTTCCAAGAACAGCAAGGGTGAAAAGCATTTTTCCAATCTGATCACAGCTAAATAAAATGCAGTTATTCTTGAAATTGCAGCCTTCAACAGAAAGTATGAAATTACAGAGAATGCAGAATACACCACAGGTTGAGGGTGGGGCAGAACTTGGAGTGTTGTCTATTTCAATCAGGAGAGACTTATTTCTGAGTGAACACATATTTATCTATTGATCATATGTTTTAAGGGGGAAGTGAAGCCGTAAATAGAATAGGATCAGGGTGAATATAGGAGGTGTAGTCAAAGGATGGCCAACACATCCCAGTTGCAAGAATGTAGATGAAATGCCTTGATTGGCAACGAAAGTGCACCACCTATCCTAAACAATGCCCCAAATAATGTTGATGGGGCTTCTGGGTTGCTTTAATGAGTCCTTGAATTACAATTAAACCAAACTTTGGGATGAGATTAACGAAGAGAGGGAGCTAGTGATGGGTCTGATTTCTAGTAAATCATCGTAGATTTCAATGACCATTTACCAGATTACCATGGATATGATGCCTTTAGCAGAACATGATGAATATGAAGCAATTGCAGAAAGCCATACATAAGTAGTAATTGTAGATACAATGAATATGAAGAAATTGGCACGAAGCAAAGAATATGTACCAAAAACAGATTATAATGAATATTGCAGCACGGGATGAAATGGATATGATGCCACCAATGAAACACAATGAATGTGAGTGTTACGTTCCCCGATAATCCAGGGGATTAGGGGAGTAACAATACAATAACCCAGGGAAAGGGAATAAAGAGAAACTGAAAAGTATAATAAAAAAAAAAAACTGTAATTCTTTAACAATTGAAACACAAATATAATTCACAACCAAAGACAGACCGTGTAACTAAACCCTACTCTCAAACTGAAAATTGTCACACCCAAATTACAGCCACAGTCAAAACTATCACACAAGCACTGCTGCAGAGTTATCACATCGACGCGGCTCACACGCATCACAAATCACGGCTGTAGGCCCACTGGGGCATGCTGCAGCGCTCCCCAGTCCTTTATCTCCCGGCCCGGATGAGGGATTGAGATCACCTGAGAGGGGCGGCACCTGGAGGGAGACAATTAGAGTGAGAGAAAAAGACACACACACCACAGCACGAAACACCCCCTACCATAAGACCAAACCACTGTCTGGCTACAGAACACCACCCGAGCACACCGCCATTTCATCACGATACACATTACCATGGGGCACGTCCCCGAACACTAGCGACACCAAAACACACATGGCAGTCCCCAAAACACACATTAAAGTCAGGAGAAACTGGGAACCAGACTCTGACCTAGGCACGGAACCGAAACTAGGAAATACTTCACGGGTCAGCGGCAGTGACACTACAGGAGCAATGGCAATAGTAAAAACAGGGAGGACGGCAACCCGGGAAGAAACCAGTAGCCAGCTTAGAGTGCACATTAATAGAATCAAAAAAACCCATGGCACGAAACCCATTCCAATACCCCTCACACATCACAGGCAGATTCAGAACTCAAGGGCCGGACACTGGAAAGGATGAACGACTGTAAGCCATCGCTGTCTCGCAACATTATGACGCTGGTCCTCAGGCTTTCCTGAGGGAGACACAAATCTGTTAAAGATGAAAGCTTTAAAACAATCATCAGGCCCTTTTGGAGCGGCCGATTGGCTAACGAGAGACACCGTGTTAACTAACCCCACACCCTTTGGCTGCTTGGAAGCTGCCACCTGCTGCTTTCAGACTACAATGTTGATGTAGTAATTAGCGGAGTACAATGAATATAAGCAATCGCATGAAGCAATAAATAGTAGCAATTAGCAGATGACAATGAATCGACATCAATTATAAGAATACAATGAATATGTATCAATTACGATTAATGTGATTAGAATTCAATGAAAATAAGCAATTAATATAAGGCAGAATACAATCAATATGAGCAAATGCAGAAGCAGTGGATGTGTAGTAATTAGCAGAAGAAGATGAATATTGAACAATTGTGGAATACATGTAGCCTTGTAATTAGCGGAATAGGTTAAATGACGTACAACAAAATATGTGAATTCTACAGAAATATGACCATTTAACGGGATTATAAAAATTACGTATGCTATTAAATTTTCCATACACTGTTTTCAGAGCAGAGCATGCGGAGAGGATGCATCTACATGGCTCTCACTATGCGGCATTTTGTAGCTACAGGTGCTAACGGCAAGAACAGTGAAAAACAACGGCAACAGAGATGACAATGATCTGATAAATGAATATGACCAGGAGGACTTGAATGAAATGCCAAGGTCAGCTTTCACTGGAGTAGCAGATCAAATAAAATTAGAAGGGGACGGTGAGCCAAAGTAACTTTTTTCTTTCATCCTATGCTAAGTCAACGAAACACAAAGTAACACAAACAGTAGCACACACATGCCTGGCCATTGGTTGGAATCCCACTGGTGCATGGTTGGCGCGGCGTAGCAGATAGGTGTTCTCCAGACCCATACTCATAAGTAGAAAATGTCATAAGCGGAACACTGTTTACCAGGATGAGCAAACCCCCTCCTGAGGGTCAGGGGGTTTCCCACCGAAACATCAGCCTCCACTTAACCAGTCTGAACAGATGTTGTGGTCATCAGTTTGCTTTAGGTCCCTTGGTATTTTGTCATTTGTCTTCGTTTTACTTTGTATATTCTCTTTTGTCTGTTTATATGTACTTGTCGTCACTTGTCCTGTAATCACTTAATTACTCAATAATAAAAGAAAGGACAAAATAACAGTAATATCTAGGAAGAATCCTAGACAGGAAGATATGTGATTGCCCCCCAAAACCCACGGATGGATGTCATCTGTGAGAAACTTGTGACAGAGAAATGCTTTTTTTTTAATATATAACCTCCTATCAAGAGTGAAGTAGAATGAGATACCCGTGACTCTAGATGTGTGATTGGACTGCCTATTTTCTCAAGTGGAGCTGGTGGTGAAATAAACCAGATCTCAAGTGAAGGCCAGACCCAACGCTGATGGAGTTAATAACTCCTGTGCATGTCATGGATGCCAAGCTGGCATAAGTATGAACTACCTTTTGCTTAATCAGTGAATTCAATGACATAATGCTTTATAACATTACCCATTTCTGGATTTTCCTTTAAATTATTATTGATTTATATCAGTCACCTGGAGTGTTAATGTCCCAGCCAGCTGAGTCTTAGTAACATGGAAGTCAAACACCATCAAGTGTGTGTGTGTGTGTGTGTGTGTGTGTGTGTGTGTGTGTGTGTGTGTCCAGGGTGACACTGTTGCAACAACACATCATCAGTAGGGTAAAACCGTCTCACGACGGTCTAAACCCAGCTCACGTTCCTTATTAGTGGGTGAACAATCCAACGCTTGGTGAATTCTGCTTCACAATGATAGGAAGAGCCGACATCGAAGCATCAAAAAGCGACGTCGCTATGAACGCTTGGCCGCCACTAGCCAGTTATCCCTGTGGTAACTTTTCTGACACCTCCCGCTTAAAACCCAATCACTCCGCATTATGGACCAGCTCAATAACATGACACTGCTGGTCATTGGCACGTCAAGCTGCTTCTGTCAATATGTGCTTCACCCACCCACACGCTCAACCGTTTTAACACACACATATTAACACACAAACGATACTTCCTTCAGGCAGGCATGACTTATATACTCCGAAGTGGAAAAGACAACACAGTGATGTGATCAATAGCACTTTGGTGGCAACCACTCCCTACCCCTGTGCCCTAAGGATCTGTTTTAGGGCAGTAAAAATCCTTATGGATTCACCCTCTATCTTCCTCTGTCTTCACCTTATCTTTATCACCATCACTGTCCCTCAGTGCTTCATTCCCTGCTGTAAAATATCTCTCTCTCTAAGGGAAACTATTCTTTGCAAAGAAGATCTTTCTATACTCTAAAAATGACCTCTCAGAGCTCTGAGTTTGTGTTATGGCTCAGTTTGTGACCATATGCGTCAGTATGTACATGTGCAGCATGTGGTTAGATAATTGAAATGGGAGATAGGACTGGAAAGAGAGTGAGAAATATCTATGCTTAGACATTTACACTACAAAATATTTAATCAATTAGATTTTTTTTTCAGAAGAGCAGCATTTAGGCAAGAGACTGAATCCTTTATCCACCATCAATCCATTTTAACTATAGGCTCATTTCTATTCATGATTTATGTAAAAGGGCTTCAAACAGCTTGCACAGACTGTCAGCCTATCACAGGACTAAGGCACTTTAACTTTCTGTGTACTGTGTTGGATGGAACAAACAGCCTTCTGATTATTTTTGCTACTGTTAGAAAGCTGAACAAGGTAACACAGGTACCCTTTGCCCCAGCCACATCCTCAATCGTCTGGGGGACCAAAGACCTTCTCGGGCCAGATGGGATTTGTGATCTCTGCAGCGTGTTCTGAGCCTGGCCCGGGTTCTTGTCCACGTTGGACATGCCTGGAGAACCTGTACATTGAGGCCTCCAGGCAGCATCCTTGTCAGATGCCAAAACAACCTCCTTTCAACACAAAGGGGCATCAGTTCTACTTCAGGATAAAATTCATATATATCTCCCAACATATACCCTACAGTAATTGTATTTCATAAGCGGTAAGGACGTTCTGTCCTATCTATTTCCTGGAAAGGGCTCACTGTTCCAATGTTTGCATACGCAATTCTGACATTTTTTGCTTCAGTGTCTGTGATGAAAGGTTAACGGACCTGTCTTTTTAACAGAGGTTTTTGTTTATATATTCATCTATAGTTTGCATGTTGCAGTGCGGGTAGTACAGCCTTTACTTTCAAACCCTTGCCGTGCTGTTAAAACATGGACGACTTTCCTCTACATACAGCTGTTAGCCATAATGCTGTTGACCAAATAGATGCAAATGACTCTTGAGATGCATGTACTCTGTGGAGTGTGAGGATCATTGGTGTCTCTTTCCTCCGCAGTGACAGTACAAGCGGTGTGTGTGACAAACACTTAAACGTCACCAGGGATAGATTTAGCAGGCTTGAGATCAATTACAGGCCTTGAATACTATGATGTTCTGTACACCACTTTGGATAGGAGGACCTATTGTTTATAACAATATTCATACTGTTTTTTTAGGGTGTGAATTTTTTTTCAACCTGAGGTGCTGCTTACAGTAGGTTCTACTGTGTTCTACTCTTCTAAAAATGTATAATACCAAACTCCCAGACTGGATTTCATTTTTAAACAACCTACATTGTTTTTTTCTGGTGCCATATTAATATTATGTGTACAGTGATTGTTTACTGTTTCTAGTTACAGTTAACTACTGTCTATCCAAGACTGTCCTCCTCAGATCAAATGCCTCAAAACGACATCTGTTTACGTTCAGTAAGTACTGGAGTCCACTGGGAGGAGTAAGTAGGGTTCACGTTACGTTAGCAGAGGGAGGAGATCTAGGTGGAACTGTTCCCATCTCAACTTCCCAAATTGCCCATCGACTGTTCTTTTAGCCATGACCACAATCGTTCCAGTAGTGATTGTAAACATGATGACAAAGGTCCCCTAATCATAATCCCCCTAATCCTTTAAATGGTAAATGCATTTATATAGCGCTTCACTCAAAGCGCTTTACAACATATGTCAGCATTCACACAGAGTCAGAGGCTCCTGTACAAGGTGCCACGTGCTCATCAGTGATAACCATTCAATCACACCGTTGGCCATCGGGAGCAATTTGGGGTTCAGTATCTTGCCCAAGGACACTTTGACATGCTGACTGCAGAGGCCGGGGATCGAGCCACTGACCCTCCGACTGGTGGACGACCTCCACCTCCCGCCCTAAATCCAAACCATGACAGTTTTTTACCTTAACTAAGTACTTATTTGAACTCAAATCCCGCTCTTCCTCTAACCCGAACCAAGTAACCCAAACAGATTTGTTTTTCCAACAGTAAAGGATTTGGAAGGCACTGACAAATGACCTCAGATCAGATCAGTTTCATTTGGAGGACATCACAAGTAGGGCAGTCAGAAAAGGCACGCTTGGGTACTGTAGCTTAGATACCAAGAACAAGAGTTTCCTTATTGGAGTTCAAGACTAAGGATACCATTGAGCATGATGGCTGATGGCTGGCAAACTTTTGAGCTGTTTAATGTGCTACAGCTGATTAGGTCATTACCTATGGAGTCTGCAAACTGATGTTAGCAGGGCACCGTTAGCTGGATCAGCAAGCCAAGGTGCAGGACGTCCGTGTTTGTAGATAACAGGCAGACATTAGCAGGAAATTAAATGTTGGTTGTTATTCAAAGCTTGTCGCTCTTACGCCGGATGTACACAGCTTCTGGCTGCTCTGCATTCCGGCTCCATCGTGGTTTCACTGTACACAGGAAAAGTTTCAGAAGCAGAGGCATAAATTATATACTTTAGAGTTATTTTTACCTGTGTTAAGTTAAATATTCTTATTTAGATCAGATTATTTGTTACTGTACTTGAATAATTGTCATGATTGTAAAATAACAATTTATCTTTAGCTCAGAATGGAGGTTTAACGGGCCGTTTCCCTTTCTCCCTCCATCCTTTTTCTGCTTCTAATCTCTGTAGTTGTCGGAGACAAATTTAAATCATTTAAAGAAAATGGCTTCAAGTCAACTACCGATAAATACAGGCCTTTGTATACATTCCCTAGTAAGTTTCATGCTTAAGAGAAGTGAGCTGCTCCGGCAATAATAGACCTGGCGCGTAAAAATAGCAAAGAAAAGAGTTCTGAGTCAGATGCTCAGTAAACACATACGCACTCATGGCACACATGATCGTGTGGCAGTGTCTCAAACCATAAGTCAGCCTTTTTTTTATTATTTAACCTTGACCAAGATCTTTGAATACATAAACGGAAGCATGCAACATTATTCACGCTATGAGTGGATATTGGAGAAAAACTAATGAAATAGGTGTTAAATATGCGCAACTCAGTGATCCGACAGTGACATTTTATCACTTTCTCCACAATAACAAATTCCACTGGTTAGATAAATAACATTTTATTTTCACATTTATTAACATGAAAAAGTTAGTGATTTTTACAATTTTTTAGTCACCTCACACCTTCTCTACCTCACCTTACATGACATGTGACAAAAATGGGATTTTTATTTGAATAAGCCACCTGACTTGAAAGAAGAAAGTCAAAGACAGAATTAGACGCAGGACTAGTTAGCTACTCCTTCAGACTTGTAATCTTAATACAGTCCATCTCCTTTATTCTTCCACTATAGCTTTTCTTCCCAAGAGTCCTCTTTGATGTCAAATTGAACCCTAGTATTTGTAGAGTCCTCTTCTGGCCTGGTGCCATGAGGGGTCTTCAGGGGGTTTAAGATTTATTTATCTATAGAAAAATAGCAAAAACAAAAAATGATTGGCCGATATATGTATTACTATCATTTCCTTGGTTTGTGGTGTGTCCTGTAAAGGGGCTGTGGGTGTGTGTGTGCAGCGCTGAGATCGATACACAGACAGAACACGTGACTTAGTTTGGTTTGCTTCAGCCTGCTTGCTTTTCGTGGTTGTTAATAGAACTTTCAGCCCTAAATCCACCCCCCCCCCCAAGAGAGACACAGAGAGATTAGATTTTTTTTTCAAATACACTTTATTTACATATTTTTCATCTTTACAAACAATTTACAAATAAAGTGCAAAATTAATCCATTTATGTTTTAAAAATTTTAAATTTCAGAATGATCTAATAAAAACGTGCGCAAAGTGCAATTCATCTTTATCAATTAAACAGACTTTAGACACCTTTGATGGTAAAAAAAAAAAGGGCCCAAGACTTAAAAACACCCTGATAAAACGGAGGCAGCTCACTTAACTTTAAACATTTAGAATCAGTTAAAAACAGAGCAGCATCCAGCCCCAGGTTACTCACACGTCTGAGAATGCAGCTGGCCACATCTCTCCACACCAAATCAGCCGGGCCTGTAAGATATTTCTGTAAAAACTAGAGTCTAAAAGTGGCTTAGTGTTCTTAGTTTCTGTCATGGTATTGGTTATTGTGGATGATTTGACATGATGCTGGTAGAGTTAGTGTTTTTTTGCCATGATACCACTTTTGCACCTGATTGGCTGTCATGATGTGGTCCAATTAATTTTATTCTTTTGTGCATAACAACTACCATAAACCAGTTTTGTACATGTATGTTCCATGACGCCTCTTTGCAGGGAAGTGTGAGGTGGGAAGGAAGAGAGTATGTTAGTAAATCCTGCACGTGTATGTCCCCTGCAAGTTTGTTCCTTTCTGTTTACATGTTTTTGGACAATCAACAAAAATGTGCTTCCACAAATACGCAGGACCTTGTTCACATTGCACATCTTGAAGGTCAGTATACATGAACCGAATACATTTTACTACTTTGCACTAACAAGACAATAATAAAAGGCATGGGTTAGGAAGTAACATAGTGTAGCCTGCATCAGTCAACTATAGCTTTGGCCACAGCAGCCAGTGCCACATTTGGAAGCGTCACAGAAAAATATATAGACTGAAAAAAATCTGTCAGAATATGTACGTGAAAGTGAGCCACAGTCATTAACTGACTCTCGTGTGCAAATCATGGGAACTCCTTTTATTTAATAGGAGCCTAAATTGCACTGAAGCTTACATACGTGTGCGTGCGTGCGCGGGTGCGAACGTGTGCGTGTGTGTGTGTTGGACCCACTTACGTGCCTGTACGCCTTTAAATGGCGTGTGCTGAGGGCGGACCCGAGTGGCGCGTGTGTGCGCGTTTGTGTGCGTGCGTGCGTGCGCCTCTTGCCTGCAGCCGCTGCAAGTCGCACCGAGCTAACAGCGGCTTTTGTGCGGATGATGCACCGTGGTCGACGCACCTGTGAGGAACGATAAACGCAGCCCGGTACCGCCTGATGGTAACCGACCCGCCTCTCCGCACCAGCAGAAACAGAAGTGCTTGTAAAAGGATCTTGGATTTAAAAAAAAAAAAAAAAAACTACGGCTCTGTGGAGTTTACAGCTGGATCTTTTTTAGCAGTTGGATACTCTTGGCGGTGTTTTTAACTAAGGTCAGTAGCGTCATCTCTTTACTCCAACCTTGTTCATGTTGATTGTCAGATAGAAACATCTTCTGCATTTAGTGTAGTGAAACAGGAGCATTTGCCAGATGGAATATGAAGCAGAAAAGCCTGGAGTTTTCTCTCATAGCGCACAGGTATCGCAGAACTTGCCACTTTTCCAGGACTTTTCCAGTTTGTGCGCACCGGAACGGTGAATATGGCGAGCCGGAGCAGCTGTGAGTCTCCTTGAAGGAACAGCCGCGTTTGTGGGATTCAAAATGGGAAAATGTGCCATGTTGGCCTGTAAATTCCCCCGGTGGAACAGATGCACCGTGACAGGCGGGTATAGAATTACACACGTCCTCTCCGCTCCCCTGAGGCGATGTTTACTATATGAATGATCAATTTTATTTTTATTTGTTTTTCCTCTCGCAAATACGACCATGCAGCGTTTAAAACCACGCGTGTGTATCGAATTGGGAGAGCGCTAACCCTGGGGGGGGGGTAAGACTTAAACCACGATTCAAACAGATTTCCTCCACCTTTTTTTTTTTTTTTTTTAGGATGATGAATAATAAATAGCACGAACGCCAGGTGTCCAGTGTCCACGCATTGTTCTCGTCTGCAGCTTCATGTTGAAATGTCAAACAAATGCCCCCTGACACACAACGCCCCCCCCCCCTCCCAGCACACATCTAATACACTTTTAGATGCTTATTATGATGTAATTCGAGAAGTATGACATACCGTTTGTTACATGACCTTATGTGTTACCGGAGATGGACAGCACGAGGCAGCAGGCTGCACACTGCCTCGCTATGTAATAACCATCACATTCCTCCATTATCCTCTTCCTCTCTGTTCTCCAAAATCCAGCAGCTGGCTGCTGTTTTTTTTTTTTTTTTACACACCTTTACCAGAGGAATCAAACGGATGGCACTGTTTTATGAATTTCGGAAATGCAATAAAACTACAACGTTGAGGTCTTAAAAAAACAAAAACTAAACCTTATCTGTTCACTTTGAAAATTGCTCGAAATAAATCCAACCAATCCGTTAGTAATCTTTTAAAGGTGCGCGCGCGTGTGTGTGTGTGTGTCACTTTAGTGAAAGGATGATTATGATGATTTTGATTACTTCACTTCCCCGGTGGATCAAATGGCGTCCACAGGGAGGACCGCTGAAATGTGACTGTTCTGCTCCCAACACAACTGCATTTTATGCTGCACGTTGAGACGACAACACCCCCCCCCCCCTTTTTTTTCATCAATCCATATTTTGAAAAAGACACAGTCTGGGCCTGTTTTGTAGACCAGGCTCGAATCCATTTACAGACCATTTTAAATGAGCACTGCCTTTTTTTTTTTTTTTTTTTTTGTTTTTTTGTCATTGACACTGCAACGAACGCAGGATGTCCCGTTTGTACAGCAGATCTGGCCTTTTTTTAATTTTATTTGCAGGAATATTATGAGGCCTTTATGCAGTGCGCAATAGAAATCCACTACCTGCCACTGAATAAGCAGTGAGGTGTCCAGGCCTCAATCTGCGGTGGAGCTCACGCCTTTCTACTATGATGTCCACACGATTGTCTGAAATGGATCGGCAGCTCCACTTTTACCTGATGGACGGAGTCTAAACTGGTGCGAATTCACAAAGGCAAGAGGATGACTATTATATGTGTTATTCATCACTGCAGCACACCTTTCGATGTGTCAGATTTTAAGAGTTAATAGGATTAGATCATTCTTGTGGATTAATGCAGGGAGAATTCCTAATCAGCCTTTTTCTTTTCCCAAAACGGGCTTCATAATGGGCGTGACCCACCCAGAGAATGCGTCTATTTTCCCTGCAAAGGGCCCAAAGGTGCTCCATCACCTGGTTCTAAACTGTCTAAAAACAATCATTTCAAAGAGCAAATTAATCAAAATCAGTCGTATGTCACATGAAAAGAAAAACAATGCGTTATTTCGATTGGAGTTTTTTTTTGTTCATCCTCCCTTTTTTTTTTTTTTTTTTTTAAGATAAAAAAAAACTTTTTGGTGCATTGCTGAGAATAAAAAAAAGAGGTTAGATTAAATGCGATTGTAAAATGTGTGATCACTATTGACACATATTCAGCAATGAAAATAAGCTCTGCTATTTATATGCAAAATACCTCTAACGCAAATTCTCTGAGTGACATGTCGTGTACATGGACGGTGCGTATTCTGCAAAAACATAAAAAGAAAAAACCCTCTCGATTTAATTTCCCTTCTCGTTTTCTTTCCCCGTTGTTTTTTGGTGTTTGGATGGGGGTTGTCCGGGTTAGGATGGAGGCTGTTTTGGGTAATTTGGCTGTCCTGCTTTTTTTGTTCTGGTTGGCAGCCGATTAACTGCGCTGACAAATCAGGCGCAAAAAGCCAAGGGCTCTCAAGGTAACACTAATCCCTCTGGGCGGGGAGAGTCAAATATTACGCAGGATTTTAGAGAATGCTCTTTTCTATAATTTGGTCGTTTTTCTGCGTTCAGACGGTCTGTCCCCCCCCCCCCCCCTTTTTTTTAAATTTTTTTTTTTTAATGTGCAATAGTGTGTGATATTGCTCGTTGACATTGGTCATTAATATTATCTCGCTGCTCCGTATTGAAACTATCTGCTGTGCCATCCTTATAGACATCCGTTTAAATAAGGTGTTCAAATATAAATGCAATGGAAAGGGAAATGATTCTCCCCTTCTGTTGAAATTATTTCAGATTTATCCGGGCCTAAAAATGCACAGGCATGAAATATTGTATACAGTTTAATTTCTGTTGACGGACCAACTACAGTATTGTGACAAAGCACGACGATTGAATATATATATATATATATATATATACAAAACAATTTGTCATAAAGGAAGGGAAAAAAATGCCACGATGAGAAAAAGGGAGAGTGTGACAGAGACGAGGTATTTGTGGGTGTGTTCGCTGGCAGTGTGTGTGTGTGTGTGTGTGTGAAGCTGATGGACAGTTATATATCCATGGTTTAGTTGTTGGCATACATGTGTAATATTTAATTTTTTTTGTGGTTCTGCAGTCATTCGTCCATGTGTGTTCAGTCAGTGTGGTGTGTATTGTTATCATTTAATGGTGTGTAGGCTGGGAATGTGTGTGTGTGTGATGTGTAATCCAGCACTGGTAAAGTGTGCATGTAGACATTGGTATGGCGTGTACGGTGCTGTCTGTATAGTGCATGCGTCGCTGTGCGCGTGTGTGCGTGCGATGCGTGTGCGCGTGTGTGCAAGCGTTTGTGGGGTGCTCTCTAACTGGGTGATGTAATGCCGTGAAGGGTGCTGCAGCAGAACCACAGAGCCCAGAGAAGGCGTGTCCTGCCTGCAGACTCAGAGTAGCTTGATAACAACACGGTGCCCACGCTGCATCCGCCGCCGACACACACACACACACACACACGTTCTCCATCCCTCACTTTCACTCATCATTTACGTGCCTTTTTTTAAAAACATTTTTATCAGTCTGTTTTTTTTTTTTTTGTAAGTATTTTTAAATACCAAAAAGAGGACTCATTCGCAAATAGTAATTATCCAAACCAAAAGATAATTCCCCTATTGAGATTTTACAAAAATAATTATTTAAAAATGTTTCATTGGTAAATCAGTCTCTGTATTACTGTCCCTTTGCTGATTAATGCCATCTTCTCTTTTAAAATCTAGTGCTGAGGGATTTTTGTGGCGTGGCAGGACGATGTACATTTGTACCGTCAGATATTTAGCTATGCTGTATGTAACATGGTATTTATCCCTTAAAAATATCTGGCTGCACGAGGCCATTGTAGACATTGTTGCATTCCTGTCTGTGTCTTTCTCCACAAAGGGAGTCTCAATAGCTTTCCGAGAGCTTTGTGCAATAATTGATAAAGGGATACTAAATGACGTACTGTAGGCTATATAACATATAGAGCTTTTTCATATCACCCACCCGTAAGTCCTTTCATTGATGAAGTGATCTCAAACAGATAGATTTGAGCCCAAGATGGTGGGTTACTGCTCCTCTCTGTACCTAGAAAGGTTTGTCCCTGACTTGTGTGTGTTTGCAACGTGATGAAGAGAGAAGAGGAAGAGTGGCGTCGGGGTGTTTCATGCTATGCATGACTGGGAGTGAATGAGGTAGAACATCACTCCCTCCGTCTCTCTCTCTCTCTCTCTCTCTCTCTCTCTCTCTCTCTCTGTTTCAAATCATCTTTCCTACTGCTGTCTCTCCCCCTCCCCTCCACTGTCATGTTGCATGTCGTGGTCAAATGTTTTTCGGAGTGTACCACTGCCGCATCGACGGCAGGTAAAAGAAAATGGCACCTCCTTTGAATCTATTGGGAGATGTAAACAGCAGCGTCGGTGTCCGTGTGCTCAGTGTGAGGCCCTCACACCGAGCGAATCAGAAAAATGTGCACCCTGTCCTTTGAGATATCATCTGCAAGCAGTGGAGGACATTTTGTCGCTGCGTCTGGACAGCGTTGCTGCATGTGTGTTTTTCTGTGACGAGTGTGTGATCAGGGCACCTGCTGTAAAATGACTCGCAAGTGGCATCCATTTGAACGCAATGGGCCTACTGGTGGGCTGTTTTATTTGCATTTATACACACACACACACATACACACACACTCACACTCACACACGCCCTCTGTCCCAGTCCGTGCGGTTGTTAATAGGATCCAGAGTGCTGCTGCCTTTTGTCAGTGTGTGTATGTGGACTCGTCCCTGTGGGGTTCGTCAAAGGAGCCTTTCACAGAGAACAATGATCCACGCCGTTTAGCCTTTTAACCCCTGATGCTCCCCACACTGCAACAAAACAGACACGTGCGCACACACACACACACACACACACACACACACACACACACACACACACACAGACTGAGAAGCTGAGCATGATGACAGAACAAGTCTGCATTTGTAAAGATGAGTGAAGTATTTATACACTTTAGTGTGAATGAATAGTAGAGTAGAGTAGGACAAGTGCTTGTGTGTTTGCCAAGGTACGATTCATATCTAATTAGCTGACATCAATGAACAGATAATGCTGAAATAGTAACTTGATGCAAAGGGTCTGTTGTAAAAAATGCTTCTGCTGCAGAGAAACGCCATAAGTCAAAAATGAAAAAAAAAATAAGAAAAATTACTTTCCTGTAATTTGTCAAAAACATTTTTTTATCGAGGACAGTTAGTTCAGATTTATCTTTAATATGGCTGACATGAGGTTTTTTTTAAAGGCCAATGCTTCTGGCCTTTCAATTGAGCACAGTTTGTAAAATGGAAAATATATTCAAAAATATCAAAGAGAATATCTACTTATTTTGAAAAATAACTAATTGAACTATGTTGCAGTTTAAAAATATTTTCAGTGAGTGGCAGAATATTAGTGTTGTGTTTGGAAATAAACAAAAACGATTTGAAATACTTTAAAGATTAGGGGAGTGTAAAAATGATACATTTTGATAAATTAAATGAATAAAATATAAACATGCATTGTTCCAAAAAGTCAATGAATCTATATATATATATCTATATTTTTATTTATATATATATATATATATATATATATATA
>CALSCE010009370.1:206381-211381 GCA_943593645.1 Bovichtus variegatus
ATATATATGTATACATGTGTGTGTGTGTACATGTGTATATCTCTCTCTATTGATTGTCCATCATCTCTTATTTGATCTAACCCGAGGCACTGGAGAGAAGGCTCTGCTGAGGTTTGATAACAGTTTAGAATAAAGAAAACATACATTTCATGGTTTAAAATGTTTGTTGGTGGATGAATAATCTAATATGTGAATCTGGATGGAGAAATAGAGACTAATTTTTCTATTTGTATGATTATTTGATTGAAAATGTATAATTCATTCATTACAGTTGAAATACATAGCCACACAAAAATACCCAAATCACTTAAGCCAGTAACTACCTAATGTTTCTAGCTCATTCCATGAGGGCTGTATGATATAACCAAAACATTTGTTTCACATTAATTTTACATATTTACATTGATTGCAATAAATTGTTCATACCTTTTTTTTAAAAAAAGCTTTAAAGTAATTGTATACAACCACCAGGGCTCTTTTGAATAATGAAAAAAGCTCGAGTGATTCAGCACGTTGCAGACATGTAGTTTTGAAGGAGGATGTGGAGTGCAGGCAGGGAGGAAGCAGTTGACTGAATGATGAGCTTTTTTGCTTGTCAGTGTTGCTAAGGAACTATCCACAACTTATTGAGATTTTGATGACAATTACAAAAGCAGTCCATGTGAAATGTAGGTTTTTGACAGGTGAATATTCTGAAAACTACATGTGCCTGTTCCAACTATATACAGCAAATGATCGCCTGAGTGTGATTTTTTATTTTTTTTTATTGAGCTGACTGCTATCTTGCATTGTGGGTCAATGTCAGACCTAAATGCAATTCTTAATGTTAGAATATGCTGCATCAAGTTTAAAGTGCGGGAGCTCTAGATCTCTGCAGTTGTCACATTTTTTAATAAACGGCATGCATTGAGTGGTGAAATAAATATGTTAACTTACACATTTACACACAATTAGTACATTTCTGCCAGCATTCCTCTCTTGCCTCGTTGGCAGAACCAGTGTTGCTTTTTGCTATAATATTTCATAATTTGTTTACATTCTTCGTTGGGCGGCGCTCGGTAAAGTTTGTGTGGTGGAAGAGTCAAATGACGCACCAGTGGCAGCTTTTTAAGGAAATGCGCACCGAGCCTGATGAAGGAACTCTGGGTTAACAGCGCAGGTGGATGACCAACGTCAGGGAACCCGTCGTCTCTTACTGGGGCTTTAGGCTCTGTCATACTTGCTCCATGGTACACCGCTCGTATGTCCTGCTTTCCGAAGCAAGATGATGACGGAGAGGTGCCAATAATAGAGAATCTACGGGTACACCAGTGTATTTAACAGCTCTGGAGACAGTTGTGCTCGAGATCGTTGACCGACAGTTCTTTGCTACTTCCAGTGTGTTTTTAAATTCAGTTTAGGAAGGTGTTCGGAAAATTCAGCTACATGGCAAATGTAGCCAGTGCCCTTACGGATGTCACGATACCAGAAATGTAGTAGTCAATACCAATACCAGTACATTTCTGCGATTCTCGTTACCATGGTAAAAAACAAAACGATAAATCTACTTCAACGTGCATTCCTTTGTTACTGTTTGCGTATTGTTTTTTTAGGAAGTTAAACAGGTCATAATTCCCTCTAATATCTATTTTATATTGCTGTAAAAACATCTCCTTCAAACTACTTTTTAAAGACTAATCTAATCATAATAGGACACAAAAGAGAATAACTTTATTATGAGAGTGGAACATTGTCTATCTCATATTTGAGGGGCACAGCAGATTATGTGTGATTATACTGTATAGTAACATCATAACATATCACAGGTCACTTATCAGCATATGCTGCATATAAGTTACACAAGTTCTAAAATTTGGGGTAAAGTAACAGTAAAGTCTTAAGCCTTATTTGTTGTTTTGAGATTGCTCATGTCCAGTAATGCTGTGGAAGAAAACACCGTTAGATCTCCTGTTGGAAATTCACTTTTAGACAATGCTAGTCAATTAGTAAGGAACGTCCACTCTACAGGCAGCCACGCCATTGCAGTATGGAAAAAGGTCCCAAAATACTTCATTGTATTTATCCCACTATTCACCTGTAACATACTTGGAGTGACAGGCTTCTAAGGAGGAGAAACCCAGCTTTGCTACCGAATAGAGCTTCAGCATTTGTCACCACAGAGATGACATAAGAGCCGCCGCACTTTTTCTGTTGATGTTGCTGGAGAGTTCTGCAGTAACAGTAAAGCAGTGTCTAACAACTTGAACTTATGTAAAACGGTTACTGCAGCAGTCTAAAAAAGGTGTGGCCAATCAGCAAAGTTAGAATTAGTCAAACTAATCAATCTCGCGCATGCATTCTATTCACAATCAGCAGTTGCTACTCACTTACTGGTGGCCTTTTTTCCATAAAGATGGGACATCCATGCTGAGCTGTGCTGTGAGCAGGTGTGGTTCCATTTTTCATCCTCATGTAACCGCTCACTGTGGCCATACCTCCTACTTCAATATTTAAAACTCACACTCTGACTCTGAGCTTTGTTTGAGAGAGCGGACGTTTCAGGTTGGCCCCGCTTGGCTGTATCAGTCCAGCAAAGTAAACCTCTGGGAGTTAATACTCTTTGGACACATGTCTACACCAAGGGACTTTTTTTGATGGTCACTGAGTCAGCATGTTTGTCCTTTATAGAGCACAAGCCAAGTACTGTAAGCCTCAGTTAAGCAGCCCTCATCTCAAGTAATTAACATCTTGTTGCGTTTCCTCCATAACTAGAACCTTTCCTTGATTATTATTTCATCCCTCCTGCACTCCTAACCTCTGTCCTCTTATTAATTCGAGGCCGTAAGGCAGAATGGGCTCTGATCACCGCCATCCATTTTTCAAGCAATGTGAAGGGTTGACCTCAGTAACGCCAACGTTCAAAGACGTTCCGAGACAATCCATCGGATCAAGATTAGTACCAGGACAGGCATTTTTTAGCTAAAGCTTGATCCATTTCTGATGTTTGTTTGCTCTAGCCTCATGGCTGTACATCTCTCAAACATATCTTAATGTACACATTTTACCTTGAGACCAATTGTAGTTAAAAATGTATTTAGTTCATTAGAAATAATAGATGAAGATCACGAGACGATTATTTCTTCTTGTCCATAAGGAAGTCTATCCAAGCTTGTGATACATTGAGCAAATATGAGTGTGAAATTTGTCGGCAGTGATAAAGCATAATGCACTAAACGGGGTTTAGCTGCCAATGGAATTACGTCTTTTCGTAACCATAAAACTATTGTTCAGACAAAGAAAGCTCAAATGTTGAATATGAATCTTGAGTGACAGTCAGCTGTCAAGCCAGCAAGTAATAGTATGACTCTGTAAGAGTGATATGGGAACCTTTTTAAAGCTTTAATGGCAGGATAGGCCGAGATAGTGGTGGATGTAGAGAATACCTTGTAATTGGTCTCTGCATTTAAAACAAATTTTGTGATTAAGAATTGATAATTGAATAGCATCAAAGGCAGACTGAAGATAAGTTGAAGCCTGAGATGGAGAGGATCCCACGTCATATACAATGTATAACATGTACACATTATGTGTAATGTAAATAGTAATGGACCAAGAATAGACCCCTGTGGAAACCCATTACTGATGGTAAGAGGGCTTCACTCAGCACCATCAGCCACACAAGTCTTAGTTCCCCTTGTAAAGTAGGTGTGGAACCAAATGAGTACAATCATCTCGATCTAAAGAATAAACATTATTATCCTGCCGAGACAGGACAATTAGACCTAAGTAGGATAGGAAAAGGCCAAAAGGTCAAAAAAGAAAGCATCACAAAATATCAGATTAGACACTTTATCAGAAGATGCTCAATAGCACAGGTAGTACTGGTAAATTTGGTCAAGGGGATTTATTTACCATGAAGCCTTTTGGCTGTACCAGCTACTAGCAGGCCACAACATGGGCTGAACCGCCGACAACAAGAAAAGATGCAGGCCTCACCTGAGCCCCGGTGAGCTGAAAGCAGCTATAATCGATACTTTTATTATAACAATCAAATGACAATGTGACAATGTGAACGGGGTTGCCCACAGTGATGAACCTCCAGAGTGTTTCACTTTATTGTTTAGCTGTATGGCCCGCAAATTGCTACTAGCTGGCGGTAAAATCCTGTAGAAGTCAGAATTAATACATCTTACACATTTCTACATCCCTAAAACGTTGTCCGACTCTCTTTTCGATCAGTCCGTCTTCCTTTTTTGTCTTGCTTTGCAGTGTATGCAGTTGTTGCCAATGCTAGAATAGCAACGTTTCCTGTTGTAGTATCAGGCTTTCACCTGATTGGATGTGCACGCGCATCTGCATTTGTAGAACAGCCAATAGGAACGCCAAAGTCCCCTGTCACAGGCTAGATTTTCTGAAGCCTGAAAACGGAGCCAAGAGAAGGTGCAGAAGTCGTTTTTTCTTATAGACCACTTGAATTACAATATACTGAGAGGTCATTATTAAATGTTTTGTCCAACGACGCCAAAAATAGATCGCCTACCACAGCTTTAAGGTCGAGGCTTTAGGGAATCAGCTCTACAGCTCATCTACAATGTCACAACATAAAAACATTGTAGGGATTTTGACGCCCTTCTTTTACAGAACTGGGGAGGAGAATATTCACTTTTAAGGGTTTTTTTGTACTAATATCATTTGTGTTTCATTAACATAATCGTCAATGACCCAAAAAACAAAATGCATCACAATTCATCAATAAATCTCAGAATCAAAGTAGCTCAGTATTGAACATGCCAAGTCAGTGAATTATCTTTGGGTTGGTGGGCTGTCCAAAGTAAATTCTATGGATGGCAAACACTACGTGTGTAATACCCCGTTGTAAATGCAATCTTGTATCGAAGCATTTTCCACAAATATTACAATATTGCCCAAAAAGGGCCAGTGTAACTGTGTGAAAATAATAGTTGCTTTCTTGCTTTCTAATGCAAGAAAAAAAAAACATACACTGGGTGTATCAGTGATTT
>CALSCE010009370.1:216381-257777 GCA_943593645.1 Bovichtus variegatus
CTAGCTGGAGGAGCCACACTTCCTCTACACTGCCCTCTCTGCTCTGAGCACCAGTCAAATATATGAGAGAGCTCGGTTCTTGTTGTTAAAGCATTACACAGTCTGGGATATGATTACGTTTGCACCATCACCCAGGCCTCTCAGATCCCCTAATCAGCATCTTTGATCCAGTCCATTGTCTTAGCTGTTGTAGATAGAGCATGCATCACAATAGTTCAACATCTCTATCATCCCTATTAATACGTAATATGTTTACCGTCTTTAGACCTATTATTTTACCTTGGTCTGTGAGTCTGTATTAAGTTGGCTGTCTTCCACTGAATAGTGGGTCTTTTTTATCCTTTTCCCCCCTTGTTTTTACTGTCATGTACAACCTTTACAAGTGTTATTTAACTTCGTGTGTTAGTGTCTCGTTTCTCTAAATCTTTCCGTGTTCTTTGGTTAGACGTTTCTGAGAACCATAACAAGGCTAAGGCCTCGAGTTTCCCAGCAGCGTGTTCAGCGTTATCATATCATAATATCACTCGGTCCCATTACTGTTGGACAGATATTCCTGCCAAAACATACACATCCCACACTGAAGGCCTAAAACAAGGATAGCAGGTTCATTACACCCCACATTACGAGTGTGTTTGACAGAGCTGATGACATACTAATGATTTTACTTTGCTTAGTTTTACCAATAGTGGAGTTTAAAATCTATAAAACTATCCTGAACGTGGCTCTAAAGGAAAGACAATGAGGGTCATTTATAGCAGCTTCCCGATAAGATCGTCTCTTTTTTTAAGTAGTAATTTTTGACTGGAAGATGAAAAGTAACGGAATGTCCGAAACGGAAAAGCTTTGATACATGCTCATGTCAATCTGCCCATTTTAGTTTAAGGAAAGTAAAACATTCAGTGTTTGGTATATAGGAAAGTTCAGGGGTGATACTAAATAAGAATGAATCCTGTGGGGTCCATGGGAATTACACATTATGTCAAAGCTAAATCAAGGTTTCTCCAAGCAAATTGTTTAGCAGAGCAGGTTAGCGCTGCCAATAGATGTGTGGTCTTTGCTGTGTCATGCAGTGCCACTGCTGGACACTTTGTAAGCCTAGTATTATAATTCATAAAAAGTCCAACAGCAGAATTGCATTCTGCGTCCACTTTTAAATGCTACAGGAGACCAATATGGGACAAACAGAAATTTTGAATTTAGGGCCCCCAAAATCATTAGGCATCATCCCCTGGGGACCATTAATGTCCCGAGCAGAATATCCACAGCAAAAATGTAATAAAAACATGGGTCTCAAAAGTACACCATGAATGTTCTCTTTGCAACCATTTTAACACAGTGTTACATGTCTAACATTTTCTGCCACTATTTTGGACTCATTGAGTTGAGGAGTATTTGAATATGGTTTTCCCAGTCGTTCCCAGTCCTGGTTTTCCAGGTCTTACATCTATAGGTATTGTTACATATCCCTCGCCCGACTCCCTCATCCTCTCACAGTTCTCTCCCCAAAACTCACACATACGCCGCCTCACCACCCTCCAGCCTCTCAATGCAGTGGTGCGTGACTCAGCGAGGCATCGATACAAGGGCATTGATGTCCATTGTAGGTTGATAGGCCGCCTTTCCCAACCTTGATTTACAGCCTCCACGTTGGGATCTGTTCCCAGTGTTGATTTATGTCTGGCTCTCCCTCTTTCGCCTGTCTGCCTCCTGCAAGGCAGTGATAGGTGAGTGGAAGCACAGAACTCTAGCAGCCCTGAGAGAATGTGGATTGCTGATTGTTAAAGGATAAATAGTGTGCTTAATGATGCTGGCTGAGGTTGATCGGTGGATTACCTGTTTTTTGAATACGTCAGGGACAGAATACGTCATGACTGAAAGCGAAAACTGAACCTGATGGCAGTATATTCATGGCACTACATTTATTTTCCGATTTTGAAAAATGTTTGCACTATATTACCGTAAATTGTCAAAACAAAAGAAGAGAGTATGCAAACAAAGTCTCAAAAGAAACACAAAAAATAAAGACCCTATTCTCAAAGTAAAGCATTAGGGTGGAATCACCTTTACGGCACTACTTCCATTAGTCACTCTTGAGCCCTGCGTTAAAGAAACCCAGCTCTCTCATTCATTGGAATGGAGCCAGTTCAAGGACGCAGGTGGCTCTGATAACAATACAACATCATCAGGCAAGAAACTGCATCGCACTGGTCGTCATGATAAAAGATAAAACTGTTGCTGCCTTGATGATCATCCATCTTCTGCCCCAATGGACAGAAGTCATCACTCCTATGGCCAATGAGTGTGTTTTGTAGAATGTATACCTGATGAAGCCCTTGAAGGTTGAAACATGGGATAACATGATCAGATAACAATGAAATGGCCTACCTGAAGGAAGTG
Source organism: Bovichtus variegatus (assembly GCA_943593645.1). NCBI lineage: Eukaryota > Metazoa > Chordata > Actinopteri > Perciformes > Bovichtidae > Bovichtus > Bovichtus variegatus. Next base: position 218,779 of record CALSCE010009370.1, read on the forward strand.
GAGGACCTGACCCACTGGTGTCAGGTCAACAACCTACTCCTGATTGTAAGCAAGACTAATGAGCTGATAGTGGACTTTGGGAAGAGGCAGGCAAGGAACTAAACCCCCCTTAATATCCACTGGTGCTTGGTGGAGAGTGTGGACAGCTTCAAGTACCTTGGTGTCCACATCACGATGCATACTGCCTCATTGGTAAGAACGGCAAGGCAGAGACTGTTTCACCTCAGTCGCGGGGAATTCAGTGTATTCTCTCAAATAGTGAGGAATCTCTACTTCTTCACCATCAGGGAACATCACTGACTGATATGGAAACGGCACCAAACAGGACCGCAAGGCCCTGCAAAGAGTGCTTTGTTCGGCTGAATATGCAATAGGCGGTGCTCTACCCTGCCAAGGCCTAGGAGAATCATTAAGGATCCCGACCGTCTGTATAACAGCCCTTTCTCGCTGTTGAGGTCGGGAAAAAGGTACCGGATACACCAGGCCAGCACTGAGAGCCTCAGGAAGCTTCTATCCTTCCCCAGAAACAAGAAAACAACCTCTTTCAGTGTGTGGTTCCCTCTCTATGAAGTATTCAGCACTGCGGTGCTGTCACCCAGTCGAGGGTCTACCAGCTCTATGCCGAGCAGATGGCTTCAGCAGCCCTCCCTGGCTGTTTGTCCAGTCACCCGTATGTTCATATCAACATGAAACATGGCTGTTGGTGAAATTGGTCAGTGAGGAGATTATGGCTGTTAAAACATTGATGATGACAACGGTAATAATCAAGCCCTCAGCACTGTATTGACTCAATACTTTATCCTGTGGGCGTGGGGTGTGTACTGCACATACCTTCCATTTGCTGATTTACCTTCCGTGTTAATAATGTGCAGGAAACAATCAGTTAAGTCGGCGCTGATAAAAGAAAACAGAATTTGAAATTCCTCATTAATCACTGCACTCTCCCACTTTATCCAGCACATCATGAATCACCCCTTTAAGTAATCCACTTTGAGCTCTAATCCCTCGCTATCCTCGCGTCACCTTTTGGGTATTGAATTAAAAGAGAGAGTCATACTCTTACATAGATTATGTGTCCACTGATGAATAAATACGTTTTTCAAAGTGCCGGTGAGTCACCCCAAAGAAATACCCAAATCTGTTTGGATTTCATTTCTGGGAGAAATTTCTGAGGAGAGCTGGAGGATATAGATTTCTTTCATTCATAACAGAAAAAAGCTCCCCGAATACAGTAATTGTATTGAGTTAAATGCTGGCTTGCCTGCCACTGGGAGTTGTACCTATCAGTGTTTGATTGGTTTGTTGATTGGTATCTTATTAAATATGTATGTGTTTGCATGCTTCCATCTCTTTCTGCACACGCACACACACACACACACACACACACACACACACACACAGCCATCCTCTCCCAAATGACCATTTGACCAACTCATTCCATGTTGGAGTACAGCTGAAACAAGTCCACATGTAAAACTGAATTAATATCTAATGAATATCTGATTGACTTCTATCTGCTTGCATTTACATTATCACCCTAACATGACCAATTACTCCCAGCTAAGAACATTCACTGCATCCCAATTCAATTACCCTTTACTTCATTTTCCAGCTACTTAAGTGAGTGGCCTAACTTAGTACAGCCACATACAGTATATATTTCAATAATCTAAGAAGAGCAACGGTTTTGGAGATGAACATTGTCAGTGTTTTGCCATGGAAAGGTGTCAGGGCCTTTGGAGGGAAATATTACCTCACTGATCTGTCCAGTATTTGGCGCGATATCTTCTCAAATTTCATGGCACACTTGACAGCCATAATTTGTCAGCAATATTCATGGTTCACCGAAGATGAGTCAACTTTGGCAGTCCTTGACCTTCTAAAAATTGATAATTTTTTGTTTTTATAAAATAAGTATTGTTTCAAAAGATTCTGTAATTACTCTAATTCTAAGGATTAACCAAAAATAATTAAATTACTTAAACGTTTAATGTTTCAGTAACAATGGTGGAGAAGAGCCAAAGTATCACCACCCCTTTGCCAATCTAGTCAGTTTTCGACCATGTTGCAATAATGGGTTTTTGTTATCGGTTAGACAAATGTTGATCCTATGCCATGCCGTTACATGACATATTTAAAGGATTCAGTGTAAGTTATTCTCCATGTTTGTGTTCAATATAAATATTTTTCCAATAAGCCACCCATAAGTATACAGCCCGTTCAAGACCGTATTAGCATTTGTTTTGTGGCTACAGTTCTGTATAGCCATTTAAATTGAAAAGCTCACAAATGGGAGTCTGTAGTTTCCTATATAATTTTCTGTATCACAATTTATACATTATCTTATTAATTATCATCACTCATTTTTAATAACTTGAAATATAATGTCTTACTTCTAACATATTGTCATTTTGACAAGACATGACATTATATCTTACCACCACATTTCCCCAGTGGCCATTATTGGTAGTGTAACCAGCAGGCTCGGAGTGGCAATCTGCCAATTCTGGCAAATACCAGATGGGTCGGCCTACTAAGGCCACCACCAGCAATGTGGGGGAAGAAATTGCCCTTTTGGCCACGGCCCACTTGATGTTGGAACAGCCCATCTGTTGAGGGGTTACACAGTCCCAACATTATTAATACTACTACTGTAAGGCAGGTGTTAGCGACCGTCGTCCCCTCCCCTCACCGCTTCAAGTGTGTCCGTTCAAGTAATGTCAGAGGTCAAGTGGGAAATAATCGGAAATAAACTAATTAAATCGAGACAGGAAGAGGGGAGTTGAATCGAAATGCGAATGAAATGGATAATAAACAAGAGAAAAAGCGAAAAAGTGGAGTGGAAAAGGTCAGACAGAAAAAAAAAAGGAAAATGTTGAGGATAATGCTGCAAAATGTTTCAAGATAACATATTTATTATTCAAAAATAGTGTTGTTACTGTCAATGATGCAAGTGCTTGCCAGCTGCAATGTTTGTTCTGAGCCACCTGCTCCAAACAACTAGTGGGCAGTATTTCACCTCTACTACTGGCTCCATAAAATCTAAATTCATCATCATCAAAACCATCAGTTATTAAAAAAACAACTAGAGTATGTTAACCTGTTAGTTGTAGTAGATTGTCATATGTATTGTATTCTAAGTTTTAGGTTATTGTAAAGTATTCTTTATATTGTGTATTGTATTCTACAGCTCTATCTCTCTCTCCTAGTGATGGTATATTGACTCTGTATTTTGTACTCCAGTGTAATGCCTGCCTGTCTCAGAGTCAGTCTAAATATCTCTGCCATCCTATAATCTTCACGTGGAGCTTATATATCTGTGTGTTTACTGTGTCACTGGGGCTGTAAGCTCCGTGTAACATTATGTTTTGATAGTTTGTATGATGCTTGTGTCCGGGCGGAAGAGACGAGGGAACGACTTGTGTTTTTGTTTCGAGCTCCGCGCCGACGTAGTACTGCTTCCCTGTAGGGGAGCGTGCTGCGGCTCCGGTGGCTCGTACATCCCAGCACCGGGACTCACAGCGGGCTGATGGAGCGCTGGGTCTAACCTGTGTAGCGGCAGCAACACAAAGTTTGTGCTATCTGCTAACGGAAGATCTGTCCGTCTCCCAGCCTCCACACACTCTACACCCAGCAAAGCAGCTTCCCGCTGACTTTTCTCGTTTCTGCCACTTTGGAAAAACGTGCAGGGATCATGGAGTTAATGTAGACGAGCCCTGAGTCTGAGTCAGGCTGCTGGACTTCTTCTCCCTCTGTACTGAGGCAGACTGGAGCTACACTGACTCACTATCACCTCTAGAGGAACAAGTGGTATTACAAGGAGCAGCTAGCTGTTAGCATGCTAACTTCAGTAGATATCTCTGCCACACAACACACAGATGTCTCTGACATAATGTCAACACTGTCACCTCTTCACATTGTTTTAATGCTTTCTGGCCTATCTTACACATTGAACCTTTAATGTACTCTAGTTTTTAATTGAGCGTACTTCATAGACTGTATAATATATGGACGTAGTCTCTTTGACGCCACCCATAGGTTTCTGAAGAACCGTTTTGATGCCGTCGCCATCTTGGCAGTGGCAGCCACTGTCTAACTCCCAGCTAATCCAAAAATGGTCATCATTGGTGGAATAAAGGTCAGCCCAGGGTCACGCAGCTGAGCAAACAGCAAGCGGTTAGCGACCTTAGACGGCACACACCTATCACTCAAAGCGACCACAACCTTAATAATGCGTAACTTTAAGCCTTAATATAATTAAAAAAATCATCCCACATACAGTCGTCATGAATAGGAAAATTAGCTATATAGACCAAAAACATTTTTTGTACCAGTCTGTAAACACGTTTATTTCTGCTGTAAAGTTGGGCATTTGGGTCTATGGAGATTGACTCCTTTTTGGAGCCTCAAGTGGCCTTTCGTTGAACTGCATTTTTTGGTACATCTGCATAGGCCTCACTGCTCAGCCCTGGAGGTTGTCGCTTGGTGTACCTGCGCTGTTAACCCTGTGTTGTTGAGATACAGCTGAATCCAGAGAGCCCGTATCGGCCTGCATCAGCCTGTTCCCCCCTCAGGTCAAACATGTCCACGTGACTACCACTTTAATCTATGATAAAAGCTCAAAAAGTCATATTCCCAAGAGTTTTGTTGCGGTTTTTCATTATTTCCAGGGGAATCATGGATTTAGGTGTTCAGGGCCCCATGGCTTTAACAAACCTGACCCACCGTAGTGACTCTAAGAATAGCAAAATCATCAGTATGTTGTTTAATCTCTCAAACACTTTGCACAACATTTCAGCTTCTGGGGACTGGAAAGCGGTACTCTGGGTTTGTTCTTTTGTTTGTTCAGTCCTTGAATTTTGTGAACACAGTTTAGAAGTCACTCAAACCTTATTTTGGGTTTTGTGTTGCCTTTTTGTTGTATGCCTTTATAATTAAGCAACAGCACTTGAGGATGCTGATCAGATGAGGTGATGTGTCTGCACTGAAAGGCCTCCTAAACGTGGAGGAAAGAGATGCCTTTTTCTTCCTGCTGGATATAATTCTCTCTAAATTTCAACTACTGGGTCTGAATGATGGTTCAAAACCAACTGTTGCTGCTTTAACACCTCATTTCTAAAACCTTCTGCATTGTAAATGACATGCACATGGCTGTGCCCACTGCCAGCCCTCTGTATGGACTATGAAGTGTATATTATTTTGCATGACAGTCAACATGCAAGTATTAAGAGTGTTTTCTAACGCTGGCTTTGTTTGTTTGTTTTCTCTGTCTCCTTGTATTCCAGAGGTCAACAATATGCCAGGTGAGTTTGAATGAAAACAATGTAAATATATGACAACCATAGCAATTATTTGTATAGTGGCAGATTTGCAGACAGGCTAGGGTAATACAAACACAGTATCGGCTCTGTGATTCTGCCATTTGAGGCAACTGGCCGTTCCAGCTCAACTTTGACACAAAAGTCACAGCTTCTTGTTCATAAAAAATATCTCTGATACTTGATCCTCACTGGGATAGGTTACTTTAATCAAACAAATATTTACAATAACAGTTTGATTTCTAGACTGGGCAATGACATTGACTGTAAACAGCTGTTGCCTGGAAAGAATTTAAAATCTGGTGAGTGACTATTCAAGCAACTACAAGTTGTTGAACACAACTGATTATACTAGAAATTATTTGCCGTTTTTCTTGCAACTTTAATCATTTCAAATGAACAGAATCGACCCGTTTACACTGGTTTCACTAAGTCTGTTTCCTTTGCCATGTGTGACATTTTGCTTTTTTTCAATACTCAAGCATAAGTTTTTTGAGATAATAAAAAAAAAGAATTCTATTAAATTTATGCACAAATTGAAAATGCACATGAAAACAGGTGGATGGAAACACTGCTGTTCTTACATGGCCTTAGATTAGGGTGAAAAATGTGCTTTCCATTAAATATTGTGATAGTTAAATCTGGTAAACTATTTGAGACGTACAGTAGATTTGAACATAGATATATTAGAAGCTCTCTCATTTTATCACAAGATATCTCTCAATAGAAATTGCACATTAAGTCACATCACATATAAAAAAAGATTATTTTAAAAGTGGCTACACTCAGTAGTTTATAATAACAATGTATCGAGTAAAAAATGTGATAACAATATGAAAACGTAACAGGATAGGAGTTGGTAGGGACCAAAAACAGAGCTAAAAGAGTGAATATTGGACTTACATCCATCAGGTGGAGAGAAACACGACTATACATGAATGATAATGTTGCTCTGTAACTGTGTAAATAGGCAACTGTTGCGACAAGTTCACCACATCCACTTAAAAGGTTGTATGTCAATGTGCTCACAGCTTGTTTTTGCTGCCCCCAAGTGGCCAGAAAAATCAGTTATCGCAGGTTTAAGTCCATACAGCAGGTCAGTGAACGTGAGCTCTGTTATTGAACTCAAGGTAGAGAAGAGGTTAAACGTTTTTCTTCAGGCTATCACTTCTCCTAACATGCTGGTATTTCTTCTGAAGAAAAGCCACGGAAGCTTTGTGTGACGTGTTAGTTTGTTCTGATGCCATGCTTTCCCTCCTGGGTAAACATGTATCATCACAATACCAAAGAGTATTGAAATGAAGTGTGCTCTTTTCTCAAGTGTTCTCTGTCATTCTTTCTCTTCCCTCTCTTGTATCCCTCTTTTTTTTATCTTCTCAAGGCCTTGCACATATGATGGCAGAACAAGGTATGCCTCTCCTTCCATCTTCTCTATCACGTCTTTGTTGTGTTTGTGGTTGTGGCATGTTTTGGTGTTGGTGTGGAATTAATGTGAAAAGGCATGGTTCGACATACATTGTGATATATAGAGAGATTGAATTTCTTTTTGCTCTGCTGCCGTACGAAGCCAAATAAAAATACCATCGTCCTAAAATGAAGGCATTACAAACCATCTGTGTGTTATTAAGGCTGTACAATTATGGCCAAAATGATAATCACAATTATTTTGGCTCAATATTGAGATCAGGATTATTTATCACAATTATTAATTGATTTTAGCGACACGCTATTTTCATTGCCTGTTCACATTTGAATAAACAGAGCATTGATTTCACTGCTGTGTTGCTACATTCCTGCTAATGTACAAATTAAGGCTGCACCACATTGGAAAAAAAACTGACATTACAATATTTTTTTTATATATATATACAGTCTATATAACTGTATATATATATATATATATATACAGTATATATATATATATATATATATATATACAGTATATATATAAAACTTTTTATAATATATAATGTATTATGCATAATGAAAAAAATTATAAAAAAAGATGTAAACTGTAAACCCTCTGAATCCCCCATTCACGAAAGTTTTCATGGGCCGCCCAGCGGAATGACGGCAGGCTGGTGGCTGTTAGTGTCGGGAGCCCTTGATTTGATATGCAGCGGAGTTTTCTATGACTGAAGCATGCATTTTAAACAACAACATCGCAAGCGATCCAGTTCATTTCATTGTAGGAAACCTAAATCGTGATTGCAATTAATATTCAAGTAATTGTGCAGCCGTATGTGTTATACCGTTTATCTGGCTAGCCTGAACATTCCAACTTCAAACTCAAACCATTTGTGTAGTGCTTCTCCGCCTTTGTCCAAACATCCTGTAATGCCTGATGCGGTTGCATGTTTCAAGTGTTTCGTGATGTACGGTTGCATTACAGTTGCTAGTACATCGATTCATCCCCATGACATGTAACCATGTATTCATTGATACGTTTGGTGTCTTGGAGAATTTGAACTTACGTCTCCTCATCTTCTTCCTCCCTGTTTGGGCTCTCTCGGCTGTGGATCCTATGTTCTGTCTTCGCCTCCTCCCACTCTTCTAGCTAAAAGCAAAGGTACAGCTTTTTCGAAATCTTTCCTTTTCCGCCTCTATGAAAAGCGACGCTTGCTCTGTGAGTGTTTGAAAGCAGTGCGGTGTAATGTGTTTGATGGTCTAATGTGTTTACTTGTCTTTGTTCAGTGTCTCCTCTGTAATGGTTTCTCACAGAGGGTGCTTGGATTAAGCGAGTAATTAAGCCAACCTTAATTGAAGGAGAAGGGAAAAAAGAGTGTGTCGCTTGTGTTTTCTTACTGTGCCTGTGTGTGTTGTAATTTGTTAGAATGCCTACTACTTACTACTGGCTGATAGAAACACGGGCAGGGCAGGGTTTCATTTGGCAAAATACCTGTCATGCACTGTTTAAAGTGATGTTCACACCTAACCGCTTCGTGTGTTGCGGTGCGGTGCGAAAGAACTCAGCTGCATTTAGTTTGGTTTATATATGCATGTGAGAATGCTGCCAATCAAATTAATGCACTGCTCTGAGACTGCTCCACAGGTCAGTGATGCAGGATGGGAAGCGGAATAAAGCTGTCCAATGAATTAGTTACCTGCAAGTCGACTTCAAAACAGCATTCATGTTTGCGTGTATGAACCTAAACTTAAGTTGAAGGAAGCAGGGCTCATTTTTGTGCTTTCTCCTGGAGCTGCAGGTGTGATTTCAGGGGTGTTTCAGCGAGATACATCTCAGAAAGGTCACTTGGTGAATATGACATCAGATTTGACAACTTGCAACTCGACTTGTACTTAAGAGTTGACTGCCTGTCAACTCAACTCAACTTGAATTGAATCTTGAAGAAAACCTGAGGAGACTTGACTTTGCGGCCTATAAATGTAGAAACATTCTTTGCTCTGCGAAGTTTGATACTACTTGCGAGTGAAGGTAAAAAAAGAAAATACCTTATCATTTGAAGTATCTGTAAAAACTTTATCACAGCACAGGTAGTCAATCTTCACAGTTGGAACTGAATGATTCCTACAGCTCTGACAATATTCAAAACACACAACCAGTTGAACTTACAGTAAAATGTAAAAACAGCACATTTGTGTAATATTCTACATATTTGTCAAACATAATTTTAGATATCTCTATACGTTGAAAATACTCCTTAAGTAATATTACCAGTAGTATTTGTATTACATTTCACAGCAGCTGGCTTCTAAGTACCACACAACACTTGTGCTTCAAGTGACCAATCAGCGTCCTGTGAGGATCTACGGGCGTAGTTTAGGTGTGTGTGTGTGACGAGGCGACTGTTGGTTCAAAACAAGAACGACACCCTAAAGAGGTTAGCGTAGATGCTGCAACGGCATCAGTGACATCAGAAGAACTGGAGAGTATTTTACATTGACAGACAAGCAAACAACCGCGCTGACGGCTTTGTGATATGGTTCGTGGATCTGATTGGTTGAAGTTAGCCTGTGATCGACGGATGGTTCGTCCCAAACCTGCCAGGTATTTGTTTTGGTAGTGCCTGCCCTTTTACAAACAGTTCCCGATGAATTCTTCTCAGACGGTTGATTGACAGTGATTAGGTTTGTGCTCTCAAAACGGCAACGTCCTGAGTTTGGATCTCAATTTAAACCTGAATACGGTATTGTATGTGAAGAAAATCTAAGCGAAAATGTTCTTTTGTATGTTTTTTTTGGTTTTGTGTTTGTTGTCTTTTGTTTTTTTTTTGAGGCCATTATCAGATATTTGGTATACGTATTAAGATTTATTTTTGGTTTTGGTTCATTTAATGTACGTAAGAGAGGCAGGGGTTGTAAAGCTAGCGAATTCATGCAGAAGAGGTGGGTGGAAAGAATGCTGCAGAGCTGCACATGAACAAACAGAGGGTCAGAAGAATAGAGCAAAAAAAACAACAACCAACAGACAGGATGAGCGATGGTTTGTGTCACAGGTAGATGTTCAGAAGACACGGGGAGAAATGTGTTCTATTTTTAGCTCTGCTCCGTCAGTCATACTGCCGGAGCCCCACATGCTCACATGTATTCCAGTGTAACACATATGTACAGTATGTGTATTACAACTTGGTACGAGAATAGTTTCACCTATTTGTCCCTAATCAGTCCATCTGTCATCCCGCCTTTGTTTAAATGTTATACAGTTGTTGGGGTCTGCATTCGATTGTGCTGCTGGATGCAGATTGCAAACACTCCTTTTTAAGGGCATGTTCAACAGCTATAGAAATGCAGTACAGAATATGGCAATGGCAGTACTAATAGCAGTACACCGGGTAGCCTACTATTCTTTTTGAGGCCATTATCAGATATTTGGTAGACATATAAAGAATTACATTTTTTTTCACAATCACAGCATGACTATACAACACACACTCACAAAGCCATGTTTGTAATGAAATATATACTTTTACTGACCCGATCAGTCTAGGATAATGCTGTTAAAATGTAGACTCATGTGAACAGCGGTGTCATACTGTGGTTGATGAACACAAATTAAATTAGCATTAAAAAATGTGGAATCTAAAGAAATATGTCTTTGGGTGTTTGCCTTGAAAAGCTCAAAGGCCTGCTGTGTGCACCTGTGATGGCTTCCCCCATTTTCAGTTTATGTAAGCTCCCGGAGATTCCTCTCCCCGTACCACCTGCCTCTCTTCCTGGTTGCTGTGTCTAATCCCTGAGCAAGGTGGTAGACATTATTAGGCATCAGGCTCCCTGTCGCCTCCTGTTAGGCAGACAAGAGGCTCCATTCTGGCTCTATTTGCATGGCGGCTCACCAGTGGCAGGGAGGCAGATAGAGAGAGATGGGGATAATAGGAAACTGTGTCTCTGCCATTGAGGAATCATATTTTACCGTCAAGAGCTGAAATAGAGTGCTTATCTCCTCATTTTTATTTAATTTAAATATTTCTTTTTAGAAGACTCGTTCCCTCTCTGTACCTAACATTCTCTTGGTTTATCTCCCCCTTCCACTTCTCTTATCTCTGTCGGCGCCTTGCCTTCCCCTGCTCTCTCTGTTGTCTTCTTCATTTTCACCCTTCATCCACTCCCTAATTACTCTTTCCCTCTTTTTTTGCCTTTCCCTGACCTCTCTCTCTTCTTTCTAAAATCAATACCAGTTTCCAATCTTCCAATTGTTATGACCTTCATTCTCTATCCCCTTTCCTAATGCAATGGTGTCCACCTACCATTTTAGTTTGAATATATCTATGAATCTCGACAAGGCAATAACACCAACGCAGAGGGCAAGGCATATTTCTATTGGATAAAACGATTGTTGCTGCGATAACTTCTTGGAATTGTAAAATTCTTCCAAATATTAAACACTATGCATTGTTTTGGCATCTGATAAGCCTTCATACTCACGGATGTTGTTCATCCCGTCATTCTTTGATTGTATAGCAACATCTAACCAGCGCCTAAGGCAACAGGCTACAACCAAAGCTGCCTTTACGTTTATTTAAATTTTTTATGTCTAAACGTCTGGTGACACCACCATGCTAGGGATACCAGGGTGAGGTCATTTCCCCACCGGTGAATAAACTTGTGACAAAACCAGCGTTACCTATTACGCCAGACATTTTACAAGAAAAGTTATCCGGCGCTGACTTTGATCTTTATCTTTAAGTAGCTGTGTGTCTGTGTGTGCCGCTCTGTTTGTAACGTAATCAAGTCCCCATTAGCCTTTGGTTTTATATCTACAAAAAAAAAGAAGCAAAATGACAGAGGGTGGGTAAGTAAAAGTCACTGAACACCGTTTAACACTGGTAATACCAGCTACCTTGGCATATTGTTACCCAACATGCCTTGCATGGTGGTGTTATTAGTTATGATCACCAGCCTATCTGACTGTTAACAGCCCAGTCACACTGACTCATTTCACTCGTCAAACAGATATTTCTAAAGCCCAATTGGTAGTTGCAGTCGCCCTGTGATCTGTAATAACTGCAGAGATTGTCTCTGTGCTACTCTTTCCAAAGGGGAGGATATTTGGTGGAGACGAACAGGTTTTTTTTATTTCCACTCTGCTAGCCTTCCAGCTACAACATGAGATGCTTCAAAACATAAACTCAATTATTCCTCAATGACCTGAGGCCTGCTCTCTTACACACGTCCCTTCTTTAGGACCCAGCATACTGCAAGAGATAAGAACCAGGTTACCACCATACTTATAATATGTGACTGATTACCTGATTCTGTCCAGCTGTCTGACCTCCGGATGAGTCACTCCCGTCTGTCCACCAGCAGCCGGCGTTGTAACCACACGCCACTGCCACAAAACACAGCTTACCGGAGCCTGCAGCTCAAAGACAACGCAATGTAGCTGACTGGGAGCCTCCGGCTCAAAGACGACAAAACACAGTTTACCAGGAGCCTGCAGCTCAAAGGCAGCACAGCACAGTTTACCAGGAGCCTGCAGCTCAAAGACAGCACAGCACAGTTTACCAGAAGCCTGCAGCTCAAAGACAGCACAGCTGCAGCTGCACTTTCCGAGACACTACGGCCACTGCCTTAGTCTGAGATGCAAGTCGGAGAATTGACAGAACTGGGAAATCCTCCTGCTTATTTAGTCACCGTGTGACAACATTTTGCTTTCACCGTGAGTTATGTAAACAACGAACGTGTCATTGACAGAAAAACTACAGTTTACGCTCTGGTAGCATTTTACCGGTAAACTCAAGCTGTTGTTGTAAAATACCCCCCCTGTCATCTAGTGGCTCTTTGTGTTGTTGTGTACAGTTTGTTGACTGGTGAAATAAGTTAAAATTATTACATTTTAAATGAATTATTAAAAATGTTTTAAAATGCCTAAGTGTGATACATTCCTAAAAATATATGGTGGTTATTGTTGGAGCCTGACCCTTGCAATGCAAATGACTGTTGTCAGGGCATAAACCAATAAACTGTTGATCTTTACTAATCAAGACTCCATAGTCTAACAAGTGCATGGCCATTAGTGCTGAACAAATAATAGAATCGAAAATCAAATTGAATGGTTTTCAAACTCCACACCCACAGTTTGTAATGAAGGCTTTTGGTTAAAAATGAGTCTCCAAGCCCAAGCTGAGATAATGCTGGTGACATCACTGGGGTTATTGTATTCATACTTACCACCAGAGCCACAGGACACATCATACAACTGTTTTCACAGGCTTAGTAGGACTAACCAGGATGAGTATTATCTTCTTCATTTGTAAACTCTGTGGACTGCCTTTTGAATTTTGCCACTTCACCTACAACATGTTGTCACCAACAGAAACAAATTCACCTGCAGCATGCAGAGAGTCTCCAGAATCATGGACCGTACCACTGCTAACCTCCCAGACTTTAGCATCACATCTATTCCACACAGAGTGTGTACTGTAACATATGATGCCATGCACCCCTTTACCCAGTCTCTGCAACCCAGACACACATCTTGTCACAGAAACAGGTCCCCAGTCTGGAAAAGGGTCCACTTTAATAGAGGCTTTGTACTCTCTGCCCCCACTAACTATAGTGTGTGGAGATTGCTGACTCATGAGTGAGTCATGTACATTGCTTGTAGCTATGCATTCTCTATGGATGGAAATAAAGTATGTTTTAAGGCGTTAGTGGATGTTTGCATGGTTGAATCAATGTTAAGAGACACATGTGGATATGTACTGTTTGCACTATACATATGAGACTCACTCTAGTCCGTTTATGGTATCAATACTCTATCTAAATAGAATCAGAGGGGATGTAGAAAATACAACACACTAACACCTTGTCATGTGATTCTGACCAAAGCCGCTCTTGGCGAGCCGCTCACATCCGAGCTGTTTGTGCAGTCCCATACTGTGCCGTGCTGGCAGAGATCATGTGTCAACAAACAGCAGTGGCGACCAAAACAACAGACCCAGACAAGAACTGAGAGAGCACAGCACTCACGAAGCATTCTCTCAATGTGTTCCTTTCCTGTCAACCTCTCTTTTGCCCTGTTTTTCGATTGTTGTCTTTTTTTCTTAGAGAATTAATTAATTGAACTGATAGTGCTTTGGAATTCATTCATTCAAAGTTGCCACTAAAAGATATCTTAAGGTGATTTAATCAATTAATTTATCGTAAACACAAAAGTGTGTTATGTGGAATCATATTAAATTGTGCCAGCTGTGGCTCAGGAGGTAGAGTGATTAATCAGAAGATGGGTGGTTTGAGCGCTGCAGTCTACATGACCTGGGCGAGATACTGAACCCCTAAATGAGTATGTGTGTGAATGTTAATCGCTCTTGATGAGCAGGTGGCACCTTGTATGGTAGCCTCTGCCACCAGTGTATGAATGTGTGTGTGAATGGGTGGCTTAGTGGTCGCTAGGACGAGAAAAGCCCTATATATAAAGCGTCATTTATATCAAACTATGGGTATGATATGTTACTTCTATCAGTATAGGCCCACTAATGGTCTTTGCTCTTGGTTCCTCTGAAGTGGTTGAGCCTTGGCACCCTGTCAAAGACGCTTGCACTGATCCAAGTGGTGGAGTCCCCTATAAGTAAGCATTCAGGCTGCCACTTATCCTCAACTCAGTGAACCTGATGTGGGGTATGGCGTTGAAGGACTACACATACACTCATAGAACTGTTGTTGCATTCAGGTAACTTCAACACACTATGCTCTCTAATAGCCTTTATATACGGTTTGATTTGGGGCTATCCCAGAAAAGCCGAAACAGTGGTCCTAGATCTGTGTGTCGAGTTCTCTGAGAATTGCAGCATTGGCGATCAAAGATAGGCTTATGGAAAAGTTCTGACAGTACTCAGTTTTAAGGTTATGCTCCTTCCTGACTGTCAAAGACTAAGAAATATGTGCAAGTTGGTGGAAACAATCTTCAAAAGTGTGATTTGTTCCAGCTAGTTTTCAGGTTTCTTCAAGCTTTAGGTGGAGTGACAGCATGGTAGTGCGTGGTAGCATGCGCCATCAGGCACAGTTAGCATGACTATTTAAACTGTTTGACGCGTGTTCTTGTGTCCCTGTGAAACGTCATATCATGCGGCCAAAGTACTGTCCCAATACACAAGTTTGCGTCTCGCCAACAGTGGTTAAAATTCCCAGGAAGTGTTCTTGACATGCTCACTTTTGCCAAGAAAGCACCCGCTGGTAAGTTGTGTGGAACTGTCTGCGCAGGTATCCCAGCATTCTTTTCGTCAAAATTCACTTCTGAGAATTTCAATCAACCGTGTAGATTTTGCATATTGGCAATTTCGCGAAAAAGTGGTAGATATTTAAAAATGTGCTCCAACTTTTTCGATGTTGCACGAAGTTTCAGAAGCGCCAGCGGAGGCAGAGGGTGAGGACAGCCGGCCAGTCACACAGACAACTCCTACTCGTGTGGGAGGAAAACCAGGCACACAACTAGATATTTTTAGGTTTTGTACTGCGGGTTTTCTGTTATTACATTCTAAGTAATGTTTAGAAACATATTTTAGAAAAAGAGTTTCAGTTCGTGTGATAGATGAATAAGCAGCTGTACATAAAGTGGTAACAAGCAGGTTACACTTAAGAGGAGACACCAAAGCTAATAATTTTAGTTAGTAGCTTTAGTTCATTTAAGACAGGGATAGTGTACAATACATGTATTGCAACAGATATAGCAAAATGCTGATATCCATCTGTTGCCTCTGTGTCTGTATGCAGTACACATATAAACGATATAAAAATGATGGTTTCACATAGCGCTAGTACACCTGTTTATATACATTCAGAGAGGCATTATCAGATCTTAATGACGACTAATAACACTTACTTTGACTTTATTTGTAGACAGCCCTCCAATTTCGGCAGTCTTTTTTCTGACTAAAGGTAATAATAGTTATAGTTGATTAAAAAAGTTGGTATATATATATAGAGCCATTTTTTCCCTGATGTCATTGCCATTCTGTAAGGTGTGTATTTAAAAAAAACTGTTAATAACCATATACACAATATTTTTTTTTAATTATTTATCGACGCAATAATATTGATAGCTAATAATTTAACTAATATAATGATGATAATAATACAGATTGTTATATAAATTTAAATTTCACAGCATTCTTACGTTACTTAGAACCACTTGAGCCGCTGTGTATTGGGTATTGCGCATAGCTAACAAGAACGTATCGTCTCAAACTGTGAACAGTGTTCTGTGTGCTCGCTACCTCGCCAGTTCCTTCCTCCAAGAAGACTAGCAAGAACGTATCGTCTCAAACTGTGAACAGTGTTCTGTGTGCTCGCTACCTCGCCAGTTCCTTCCTCCAAGAAGACTAGCAAGAACGTTCTGCCCAAGAACAAAAGTCCGTTCTTTGCATTCTTGGTTCTGAGAAACGCCCCTCCTCTCCTAGGGTTAAGAGTTAAAAAGCATTTAAAAAGAACTAATTGGACAATATTATTATTTAGATTTTTTTAAATATAAACACTTTACATATAGTTAATACATTACTATAATATAATACTGGCTTTGCCACTGTATGCTAGGCCTGGTTCTAATTTCATTGTATCGTCAGCATCAGCATTTTTTGTGTTTTTTTTTAGGTCTGTGAAACTGTCGCCAACTCCTGTGAACTGGACCAAAAAGATAAAGACGGCGTGTGTGTAACAAAGCGAAATAGTTCCAGCACACCTTATGGGCATGAAACATAGATTTATGGATATGCATTATATATGCGTTTGTCCCTGACAAGTCTGTATGTGTGTGTGTGTGTGTGTGTGTGTATTCAGTCTTTCCAGTCCATCTGTGCCAACTCTGTCACAAGTTATTTGCTTTGCATTTAGGTGTTGACTACAATTGTTTAAAAAAAAAAGTCAATAAGCAAGAGGGCAGAATGGAGCTGTAATTGATCCAAAGTTCACACCGGCTGTGTAAACACCAGCTTTAATGATCTCTCCCGGCCCAGTGATTCATTATGATTTGGATTCTGACAGTTCTGGCCTCATCTATCAGCGCAGGGCACAGAAATGTAAAGTACTAAAGAGTTTCAAGGCAATTAGCAGTACAAGACAGTGTTGGAAGTAAAGAGGTAACTATGTTGTGATGGTCCCATTGTCATTTATATGTAGATGCTTTTTGTCCAAAGTGATTTACAACAAGTGCACTCAACGACACCGACAAAAATGGCAAGAATCACGCAAGTACATCAACTTCATCAAAAATGCCGATGTCCTCCAGGCACTAACTCGAGACGGTGAATCATTTGCATATACATTGTAAAAATGTACTGAAATCAACTGCTAAAACGCCAATGATCTTAGTCTTAGATTTGCAATTGTCTGGATAGAATATTCATGGAATCATACATGATATCATACATACACTATGTCAAACACATTTCTTAGGTAACCTTAGAGTCATATTTGTCATCATACTATCCACACTCTCTCTAAATAAGAACAGACCGATTTCTGATGTCTCTTTTTTTTGAAAGACACTTAAAGTTCACTGAATACCTTTGCTGAAGTATTGTATTAAAGCCTCTCGAGGGTGCTGACACTGCTGTCACTAAGGTGGTCAGCGATTTGCTCTGACTGCAACTCCTCATCGGTCCATGTCACATCCTTTTGTTGTGGGGTCAAAGCTCCATATTAGGCCCATTACTTTTCCCATTCTGTATGCTCCCAATTGTCAATTTCCTCCATGAATTTCATGTGAATTTACTTTTCAGATTTTCATTTGACAAAGCACAGGATTTATTCACTTTTAGATCTTTGCTATTTGAAAACTTCTATCATCTAAACACTGACAAATCTTAAGTGGACCATTAAAAACATTCGCCTAATTTGTCAATGTTACCCGATAACTTAAAGGTAGTAGTATCTCCCCAAGGAAAAAAATCTGGGTTTTATCTCCAGTTCCTCCCCTCATCCTGGGAAACCACATTACTGACATCACCATGACCTTTTTTCTAGTTCACATGGCCTCAGTATGAAAACTGATGGTTGTAAAGATTGATGAATTCAGATTGTATGGAGCCAGTTTAGAAGTGAAATACTGCGGTCTATTTCTTACATGGATTGACTGGCTTTTGAAGCCAGCCTAAAATGGACATTCGAACGTGGTTCCACGCATGCGCATTTCCCAATCCAAACTCCGTTCCAGTTGGTGACTGTATCTTTACGTTGTTCGCCAAGAGTTCAACGCATTTAGCTGTTCTATATTCCTTTAAAGGCAAGTTTATTCATGTTGGTAGCGGCCGTAACGGCAAATCTCCTCACACAACCTATCTTCAAAACAATCATTCAGTTTATCTTCTTCTTCTTCTTCTTCTTCTTCTTCTTCTTCTTCTCGGCAAACAAGCTAGAGGTGCATACGCCACCAACTGGGCTAAGCGGACATACTGGATGACATTATTTGCGTCAAGACAATCAAAGTGGGCCCTCAAGGACACGTGGATGCAGAAAGTATAAACTGGCCTTTAACCTCCTTTAAAGCAGAGTATAGACGAAAAACTCAAAATCTCACCAGTTTAAGTTTTCAAACCATTACCAGTGTAGCATAAAAATCAGGTAGTGTATCTTATCTTGAACTTTCTTCATGCCTAATGCAACTGTGAGATAAGCACCTTACTTTGGATTTTTTTTTTCTTTGGTCTCTTACTTTCAAGCCCCCGCCTTCAGAAGCCAAAGCAGCACTTATTTGCTACAAAATGCAGCTGAAAGCAGTCCGGTAGCTCTGCTGCATTGTCACACAGACCTGTACAATGAATTTGTAACACGTTCAGCTGAAGATGTCAACCCCAATAGTCCAATTGCCCCGGAGCAAACACATTTCGGCTGCAGAACACTCCCTAGACGACATTTCAAAAAGGAGGTTGTGGGGGTGGGGGAGTGAGAACATGCTTTGGGGGAAAAAAAACATGCCGTCGATCTGGGAAACGATTAAATCCAGATTCCTACCGACAACATTTCCCCCCCCCCCCCGAGGGGAATGACACGGGTAGCGGCACAGAAAGAAACGGAGGGAAAGAGATGGAGAAGGAAAGAAAGAGATTATGAGCGAAAATGTGCTGGTTATCTTAATTAAATGGAAGTGCATTTTATCCTCCTTCTATTGATTTCTGCCAGGGGCAGTGTGTGTATTTCAAAGGGAAAGTCTGCTCTGTAATACTGGTTTGGAGGCTGTATTTTTTTTTACTCATGGTGGACGTGTCTATTGCAGTCAACAAACTATTGAGAGAGCCATTAAAAGGAACAACAAAGCTGAGCTCTAAGAAACAATGTGCAGCTGCTTGACTCAATGTGGATTATGCTTCAATGCTGCAGAAGCCCATGTACAAATAGATGACACATGATATACATGAGAGAGAAAGAGAGGGTAGCGCGTATTTGCAAAGGTTGTGTACATATGTCTCACTCATAAGCTTTGTATTTGCCAGTGCCCATACCATCCCAGTGAGAGCTCAACTGCACAGGTCGCACAGAAAGCAATGCATTTTGATTTCCCTTTCCTCCCCTTCTGTTCTCCCTCCATTCATTTTGATTTTGGAAACTTAATGTTAACAGTTTTGTAAAGCGCACTGTGCTCCGGGCAACACTGCTTATGTATATCTTTTGCAATTTAAGTGACCTGCTTTCTGGCAGGGACTTTTTCCCATTACTGGGAATGACGTTTCATTTAGACTCCATCATTAATCTTTCCCAATCCTCTGGGCCCCAATTCTCACTATCCCTCTCTTTCTGTATTTCCTTCCTTTCTCTCCACACCACTCTCCCTGTATCCCTTCATCTCTTCCTCTACCTTTTATATAATGTTAATTATGTTTTACATTAATATTTTTACATTTTTATTGAGCAAAATGTTGCTCTCTCTCTCTCATTCTCCCTGTTCACGTAGTGACCATGTTTGATCAACACTATACAGACGGGTGTTTCTGTTATTTAGCCCACCCTCATTGATATAAATGGGGTGGACAAAATAATAGAAACACCTGTATGTATAATGGTTCTGTTAAACCACAGTTTAACAGAACCACAAACCACATCTTCCAAAATGATCATAAACTTGAGTCAACGCCTCAAAACAGTTCAAATGAACATTATAACCTTCATGAAGGTTTAGAAATCTGAAAGACAAAAGACACGATGTGAGTGTTGCTACGTAGATACCAGGTTGGCATCTATGCTACACACCGTAATGTTCAGAACGCTACGCAACACCATTCATTGCACATGCCTCAAAACTGATGGTCCATCTTGGCCCATGTCTCACAGTGCAATACGCTATGATCCCGCAAGATTGCTGATATTGCATAGGGTGTATGGCCTTTAATCAGCCATCTGTAACCACATCTATGGTAAATGTACTGCATTGATACAGCGTTTTAAAATGTCCCCCTCATTCACGCACCCATACTCATACAAAGATGGCAACGAGCTAACATGCACCAGCCTAATCATCAGGAGCAGGGTTCAGTGTCTTGGGACTGAGACTATTTAATCATTGACATACACTTGAGTCCGTTCGACTGATTTCTGTGTCGGAATACATTTTAACAGGAGCAAGTGTTGCTAGTGCTTTGGGAGATATAGCACACAGAAAAATTAAATACAAACTTCGAAACATCCCTTCGGAAAGTTCGCCACTACATCCTATAGGTTGGTGGTATTTGTGATTGGTAGACGTTACACTGATTTCCTGCTCCACGATTGTTCTGGTTCAGTTTCCAGGCCTTGTGGTCCTGTTGGGCTGCAGATCTTGACAGGAGCCAGGGAACGACTCACACTCCTTCATGCCATCACCCTGCGGGATCCAGAGACTTTCCCTCAGAAACCTGTGCCTAATGTCACAGATGCTGAAGTCCACTCTCTGGCTTTGCAATATGTGTTTGTATCTGTGTGTTCTCTTCAGTTGATGATTGCATGACGTGTATTCACTCACACTTTTGCCTTTGTTGTTGTCTGTGTTACAGCTCTGTCTTTTAACCCTGTGTCTATGTATAGCCAATGCATTTTTCAGAGAGAAATTGAGTTCTAATGCTATTTGAATGGCCTTTATTCAGAGAGAACTACACAGCACTGAATCCTGGTCAAGCTTTACATTTGTGTGTAATGCATTTTGCAAGTTTGACATGTACATTACATTACATTACATTATATACACTTTTTGAATGTTTTTATGGCGGACCAAGAACCCCTTTTAGTTTCCTAATTAAAAACAGTTTCTGACAGGTTCTCTTAAATAAAGAATCCATATTGTCTGTGACACTTAATCTGTCATCATCTGTGTTCTTAGATACTTTAAACAGTTGACCATTTCCACAGATTAATCATAAGTGTATTTCATGGTTTAAAATAACCTTAGTTTTTTTCCGCATTGACATAGCAGAAAGCTGGTTTTACACCAGTACTCCAGCTTGGAAACATGGCAAACTATAAAGAGATATCATTCTTAATAAATAAAAAAAGACCAACTAAAACCATGGCATATTTGAATAACTTGCTGTCCTGCAGTGACATCTTGTTGGTGTACACAGAAAATAACGGTGATAAAACTCAACCCTGAGTTTAACTGTGATTAAAACAACTTCTCCTTTTACTCTTTACTCTTTGTGGGCGGTCAGTTAAAAAGTCCCTGATCCAGTGCACAAGGCCCCCATTCCCCCCTATATCCAGAAGCCGTTGCAGGAGGACATGTGTCTACGTTGTAATAAAAGTTGATCTTAAGTCGATTTATAGAATCCGTACATATGCCTTAGTCTTTTGTAGATGACTGGAAACCATGTTGACCATGGTGAAAGTAGCTTCCTCAGTACCCCTGTGTATCTTGCCTAATGGGTCCAATTATGTCCATATGTTAGGCACAATACAGGTGTACAGTAAAAAACTGGAATAGCCTGGTTAAGACAGCCCTTGCATGCATGTAACACACCTTCAGAACACGTCCACCGAGAGCATCAGCTCCTGGGTGCTTTGTGGGGCTTAATCCTTGAGAGGCAGGTGCCAACCTTCTCTGACAGCTGTATTATGGGGTTTTGGAGTGCATTGTCACAGATGACGCCATCCGTGCCCTTATCTTTGAAATGCATGGTGTCAAACCTTTACTTTGATTGTCTGCATGTCATTCTTCATGCATTGTCTGTACTTTGTCAGTAAGTGGATGTCATTTTGATCTGATTTACTAATGGGAGGTCTGCTTATTGTCTTATATGCGTCTTCAATGTTGCCATAACTAACACAAGTCAATAATGCGTGACGAACATGCTGGACAGTCAATATATTGCTGTGATGTTGGGAGAGTTTGTTAGAATCCCACAGAATAAACACTGGTTGTTCAGCTGATCGTGCGAACAGACACCAAAAGTAATGGTGAGCTGCCAATGGTTTTTACTTGATTGTAGTATATCCATTAACATTCACGTTATAGTCCTGGTTTAACCATGTCCCTGTAAGACAGATAAGATTACTTAGTATAAAATCCTCCTCATCTTTGACGCAAATTGTTATTTCAACCAGCTTGTTTCAAAGGAATTCATATTTGATTAAGTGATTTACAGGCGAGGGCGGTGGCTTCTCTGCCTCCTTTGCGTGTTTAACTCCTCCTCTTGAGGCTCACTTCTTTACTTTTGACTTCTTCCCTCTCCTTGGAAGGAAACTGGAGGGTAAGATGATCAGCGTCCAAACTTCTTGCATTATTCCTAAAGGAGATCAAAAACTCCGGGAGAAGCGGAGAGGTTCATGGCTGTTGAGAATAAAACAATAAAAACAATAAGAAAATGGAACAAACTATAAAACAAACAGTTAAACACGCTAAAAAGAGTAGAACAATGAACATGGACTTGGACTTCTTCTTCAGGACCTTAGAGTTAGCTGATGTTAGAAAGTCAACATTACTTGAATCATGAGGTGGAATGTTTTTACTTTTTCAACCAAAACCCCCATCTTTTCCTGAACTTTGCACGTCAATCCTGAACACCTTTCTATGTCTTGTGTGCAGTATACCCACCAACTCCATGGCATGTGTTCACATCTGTACTTGTGTATTTTATGGCTGTAACAGCTCCACTTGGAAAAGCTTTGATGTACTCTAAGGAATGGTTTCATTATCGTTCTATAGTTGATCCACATATTTGCTCTCCATCTACTTTATATCTGCCGGGAGGCTCGTCGGATCTTCAGTCTTCAGTTGTCAGTGAGTGTGAAAAAGGAACATTTGCTGATGTCTTTCAGCTACAGTTCACTTCGACTGATGGAGTGGTAATCAGAAATTGAAAGCTGCCTCATTCACTGTCAATGCACTAAAATAAGGTTTGCATACATTTTCT
Source organism: Bovichtus variegatus (assembly GCA_943593645.1). Taxonomy (NCBI): domain Eukaryota; kingdom Metazoa; phylum Chordata; class Actinopteri; order Perciformes; family Bovichtidae; genus Bovichtus; species Bovichtus variegatus. The sequence goes on from CALSCE010009370.1 coordinate 241,865, forward strand.
TTTTTGTTCAATACTTGAGTGTGCCTTCCCCATCTGTTTCAGCTTTCTCATTGTTCCACATTGCTGAGTTCCAATGATGATTCAACTGCTTTTACCCAACAATAACTGTAGCAATCATAAAATTGTGACAGAGAAATACTGGCCTTTTGAAAAGAAAAATGCTTCAGCGTTTTCCTGCTTTTTGACAGTCTATATACAGTAAGTCTGACTGGCTACTATTAGAAGCATTCAACCCCAGAGATAAATTATCACTCCAGAAATTGTGAAAAGAGAAAAGCTGTAGAAGTAGTGTTGAAGGTGACCTCCGATCTTTTAGCATTATGACTCGGCAAATTAAAACTTTGGTGCTATCAGATGGAAGAATGCTAAGCGGATATACACACCACGCCAGGCTGGCTGAACATACGTAGGAGGTGAATGTCTATCACTGATTGATCTCACTCCTAGATTGCTTCTGTTTCATGTAATTCCCCGTCAGCATAATTCAACATCTAAATATTCCCTTTGGCCTTAAAGTTCATGCAAATTCCCCAAGAAGAAGATGAATGGAAAACATTTACGTTGTGTACCGTTATTGGAAATTAGATTGCTTTTTTGTGACATACCTCAGGGCAAAGACTTTGGCCCACTAAGCTTTCCAACATTTATTGGCTCAGATAAGAGAGATCCATTATGTCTCATGCAGAATGCTTATTACAGTGAGACACTGACTTTGATGCTTCAAAAGTGAAAAGGGATTTTTTTTCTCAAAGGTCAATGTAGAATCACCGTGTGATCAGTTTATCTGTGTCTTCTGTCTTGGAAGAAAATGTTCACACATTTTTCAATACTGTATAACACTAACAACATATAACATATAACAACACTATTTAACACTGTAATAAAGTTTGTCTGGAAGTGTTTCCGCAGGAGTAGCGGGCCTATAAATAAACCCGTAATCTGGGTACAAGGCTAAAGAATGACAAAAAATATAATTTCCTCAACTGTTGGAGTCAATGAGACCCCCGGGGTCTGAGCTGGAGGCGCCGTCCAATGCACCGGCGGACTGAACGCTGTGTTGTGTATGTTGTGTTCTCACTCTCAAATGTTATCTCCTACCTTGCTACCCTACAGGAGACAACTGACCTCCCCTCCTCACACTGGGGCGATGCACAATTTGGTACTAAAAATGAGTCAACTGTTCCACCCACCGAGCTCTCTATCCTTCCAAAAGATGGAAATTATGCAGCCACCTCAGTGAGTTATGATCTTTTCTCAAAATAAACTCCCTGCATAGCAGATTGTGCTTAAAGTTCTTAAGTACCATACACAGTAGCTCCTTTTTGGTGGTAGCATATTTTCGTTCCTGTTTAGTCTACTTACTATACTTTGCTCTACTGGCATAGGCTATGACCCTTTAAAGCCGGAGGCCAACCATCACATCACAGTGCCGGAGGTGAGGGATCTACGATGCCCTCCACCTGTACTCAGAATCCATGGGCAACTTTGCCTGTAATAATTGCTTCACTGTGGGGATGGATAACAGTATCCACCTGGACATACACAGTTTGGGGCTTTTTCATATCTTAAGGGACTACCATAAGGAAGATTTTTCCCATGAACTAAAACTCCCTTTTCCTAAAGTCCACAACACCAAAGAATCAAGCTGTCTGACTGTCACTTCCCCATTACCCCCATTTTACCACCAATTTTAACAGCGAAAACTTAGGAGTACTTGTCTAGTATCGGTATACTGTGCAAGACTAGTGCTCTGTAGAGCTGAGTGGAACTCCAGAGTTGCTTAAAATTCCCTGTTTGGTTCATCACTAGGAGTGACACGTTTCACTTTACACATACTCACTTGAATAATTGTTTATATACAGATAATGATTAGAGCACCTTTAACCATAGGAAGGTCAGAACAAAAGTCGACTTGTCCTCCAAGTACAGTACCTCGTTATTTAAGTAGCAAGTTCGATTTCAATGAGTCAGTGGTGACTTCTAGTACCAGGATAAACCTTTTCAAAACAAATATTTTTTAATCTCACTACTGCATTGGCTTTCACAATGTGTCTTCAGAACAATTGTTCCATTCAATGCTTTTGTATTGTACGTGTAATGAGCATATCAGCCTAGATGGCGCTAGTGGGTTTTCAGATTTCAGACTATGATTAGTTATAAAAAAAAAAGCTGCTGTTGAAAACATGCTACATATTTCTCCATTCCTTTACAGGGGTTAAAACAAATGGATCATCTAATGCCCTCATGTTTCCTTGCCTCCATCATTGGAAGTATCTGCTTCCTCTTGGAGCGAAATGCTTTCCCAAGGGGCTGAGATTTCTGCACTTTTCCCAGTACAATAACAACACTCATTTGTTTTCATTCGTTATTCCAGTCTCCAGTGTGGTAGCAGAGCACAGTGGGTTCAGCCTTCAAAACAAAATAAAAATAGTTTTGTTCTGAAGGCTGAACCCATTGGAAGTCGTCTGTCCTAAAAAGACTCAAAAATATCATTGCGTTACTCATATTTGCTGGTTAAGACACATGGTTGCAATGTTTTTAGTGGCCTCCGCTGTCTCTATATTAATTATAAAAAATTGAAAATGAATGAAGCACAAATTATTTTGTATTTTTGTAATTGTAGCCAGGTATTACACATTGGGAAGGCTTATCCTTTTGGTTAAAATCTGTAATTTGCAGAGGAAGTGCTCCGATCGTAATCTTTAATTAACTTTCAAATGAAAGGTCAATTTGATCACCTGCGTGGTATCTTTAATATTGCGCTGCTTTTCTAGAACCCTTGCTGTGACTCTGCAGTCTTGCAGATGTTTCTTCAAGATCCACATACATGGCTCGCAGTTTCACATCCATAATGACTGACAACATACTGATTGTAGAAGACGGTCAGTGTTATAAATGCCCTGCCAGCTGTCTTAGCAGTAAGATGGAGAGTCGAAGTATGAGTGCATATATGTCTGTATTAGGTTTATTCTATGATTCTATTACGGTGCCAGTGGGGACAAAAAGACCTTGTTTGTGCATCCCAACAAACATGAGTAAGTCTTACTACTTAGTTAGGCTGATAGCACAGTGGAGTATGGAACTGGGTGGATGGCATGAGCACTCCATATCATATACCCTCCTGGTGAAGCTGTATACCCTCCACTGTCTAAACCCTCCCGAGGACAGTAGTAGAGTGACCAGTGGTAATGACTACACTGCAGAGAGAATTTGACTTCCCACATTGGGAGGAAAATGGATGAAGATGCACTAAAAACAATAAAAAGAATCCCCAAAAAGTCATTTAAATTAACCACCTCAATGAGAAATAATGCACAACAGTAACAACTGCTATATTGCCTAAACAGTTGTGAGTATTTAGATTTTAACAAGCTATCACCAAAGATCCTAAAAAGAAAGTAAAAAAGAAAGAACTAATTAGATTTTCGACTTGTTTTCACACACATGACCCACTCTGTTCCCAACTGTGTATTACAGGAAGACAGACACTGAGAGTAATCCCAGACCTCCTTTTAACGCACGCACGCACGCATGCACACACACATTGATTTGTATTCTAGTGACTTGATGACCACCTGGTGAACAGGAAGAGTTCGGTGTTTAAAAATACACATGTTCAGAGGACACCGGGTTAATTTAATACAGACATAGAAGTCAAACTCTTCAAATACACTTATTCATTTTATATTAGTGTGTTCTTTTTTACGTCACATTATTACATTTTTTGTCAAACATTTCGACTGAACGGATATGTAATAAGAACAAAATGTAAAAACATTACAATACACAAAAGGTTATTACTTTATCTGTGCTTTAGATACATTTTGGCCAGGTTATAACATGAGCCTTTTTTTTCTTTTATTTTTACATCCATTGGTTTTAAACTAACAAACTTCACATCACAGAGGCCTAAATGTTTGCATCATTAATGAAAACTGACCGTGTTGGCGAGTTAATACGGAGGCAAATGTTCGCAGAGAATACTGTAAACATGTGAAATTCTAATTCAAGAAACTTCTCCAAATGTTAGTGGATCATCCCAACAACACATGGCCGTTGTAAAAACATTACCAGTGGCATGTCTACTGAAAAAAATTAATTGCGCTCTGGGGCCCCACTGTGGTTAGACTGGTCTGGTGATGGGGGAGTTACGTCGAGTGTCTGCTGAAGTCATGTGAAAGGGCTTTGCCTTCTGCGACACAGTTCCGGACAATAGGTTTGAAACGTTAATGGTGTCTTTCTACCCTGTGACCAACCCTGCCACACAGTTATTTACAATCCATTCATAATCTTCTGAGATGTCCTGCCAACTGACAAAAATGTTAGTGGTGAGAGCAAAATCTATTTTATCTTTTCCAAAAGCTACTGTGGTTTCTTTTGTCGTGATGTTGTGATGATGATGAAGGAATTTCTGCTGACACCGGCTTCGTTGCATATAAAAGGTTTATTACAAGTAGCACAGCATCAAACACCAAAAACAGGCGATGTGAGGATTCCAAGCCAAAATGAACCCTCTCCCTTTACATCACTCTGTCCCTGTTATGTATAGGGCACAGAGACCACCTCACCCCCTAGCAGGTCATCTGAGGTCAATGTATGGATGACCAAATATGGGCAAACCCACATGTCCATTGAGTAAACACAGATGTCCTATTCTCTAGTGTGTAGTGGAGAGGCTCCTTCCAACATTCCTCAGGATCCCTTATCTAGGAATGTACTCCTCCATGATAAAGAAAATAAACATTGTGTATTGCCAGGTTATACACCACACTACTTAATAGAAAATAGTGATAAAAGCAATATATACTTAGGAAAACGTTGGATGACCTTCCTTTATTTATTCTCATCTAGTGAGTGTTGGCCTCTCTTTAAGAAAGCATTGATGGTGGAACTTTGACAAAGTCTTAAATAATTGAAATCCGGACCCATTACCTGCGGGTGTGTCTGATGAGGCTGAATGTGTCACAACAGTGTACAACACACTGGCTAAAACTTTGATTGTAGTGGGAAAAAAAAAAAAGAAAAAAAAGTCAGATGTTGTGGTTGACCAAGCAACACAGCACCAAAAGTTTCCACATGAATGGAGTATCACAATATTACTGCATAATTTGACCGATTTCTTTATTTTGTACAGGCTCTGGGTCATCAAAACTATGCTTTTCTGCAAGTACTAAAGGCATACATGTCGTCAATGATAAGAAAAACGAAAAGGAATAATTGCTCCCAACATATTTGGGACACATTTCAATGCAGTTTCTTTCTTTTTTACTTGCTCAAATAGTTTACAGGAAGCACCAATTACAACTTCCTCTCTTTGTCCCTTCTGAGCTCTTCTCGATACCAACTCTTCCACTGCCTTTTAAATTCCCTCTAGTCTTATTGTGTTATAACAGTTTCTACTTATAACGACAGCACAAACCTAAACTAATTTACATTTTTATGTAAAATGTCCAACATTTTGATCAAACAAATCCTCAAACAAAGAAAAAATGTATTCATCCGATTGATTGAATCAGTCTTTTCTCATTAAATTAACTTTCTTTAATGAATATCACTTGTCAGAGCGTGCCTCCTACGGTGGCCGAATAAGGCAAATGCACTGCAACAGCCCCAAAGCGTTTCAATTAGGAGGAAGGTGCTGCAGCTTCAGAAACCACGCAAACTCAAAAACACAAACAGAATTCAATAACAGATACAACAAACGGAAACGTGGCGCAAATGGAAAAGCCAAAACAAATGTGACGGAAAAATGCTGCATATGCATCATGGGGGGGATCATTAGCTTCCTCTTGTCTTTGGCCTCATACCGATACTGATTTTTAACAGTTTAACTGAGAGTACACACTATGTGCAATAAACATTTCCGTGGAACTGCTCTAATGAACTGACGGCCGTCTTGTGTGCACAATATTGAAAAAAGTTATTAAAAAAGAAAAGAAAAGAAAACGAGCTTTGCAAACACTTGCAAAAAGAAGGACACGCAGAAGTTTTATTCTAAGCGGAGGGGTTGCCGTGTAATATTTGAATGTGAGGACGAAACGAAATGACTGACGGCACACACAAGCGGTGTCCGAACTTTACTTGACATACAGTAAACCTTTGACACTGACTGAGTGACGGAGGAAATAAAACAGCGTGTCTGGCTCTGTAGAAAGGAGGAGACACAGAGAAACGAAAGCTGCCTGAGTGACTCCTAGTTTAAGTGACCTCTCTTTCTGAGTTTCCATAGTCTCAGGGTTCGTCTCACTAATCCTGCTTTGTGAAACAAGGATCCGAAGAACTTCCGTTGTGTCGACTGGATGTGCGGCGTTTTTCTGTTGAATCTGTGCGTTTCGGGAAGTTTGTGTGTTCTTGACTTTGCATCCCTTCTGTATTTGCAGCGTGTTTGCTGTTAATGTAAAGTGTTTCGGCTTTCCTCAGCACATTTCCGTTGTATTTTGTTTTTGGATTTCCGTTTCGGTGTTTTTCTATACTTTGCATGGCTTTCTGAGGCCACAGCACGTTTTCTGCTACTGGAAATGTTTTTGGGCCGTCGTAGCGCGTTCGTCCTTGTCGGCCACCGAATGTATTTCTTTTGACCTCAGGGAAAATGTTGTTTTTGAAAGACTAGCAACATATAAAGCCAAAAATAAAAACATGTTGTGAAGTTTGGAAATGATTACATCCATCTTTTTTCCATAAGTGTTGACATTTGGACTTCACAACGCTCTGGGAGTTCATGGAAATGTTTGGATCACACGAGTCTGAAACAATCCTACGCAGCCACCACTGGAATCTAACTCTACAAGTAGTATATACTAATATCATGAGTGTTGCCTCATCTGTATCTGTAACTGTGCAGAAATACTATCTTTAAACAGAATAAATAGACGTAAAAATACGAATGTCAACAAGAGTATGGGCTCTTAAGTCTGGGGGGGTACGGGTACTAAACATTCATGGTTTCATTTATTAAATCCATTTATTTAAAAAAAATGCAAACATGACCATAAATCTTACTGTAACAGTTAAGGCACTCGAATACTGACATATTGTCAATAAATAACACAAATAAATTGTTGTTGTCTAGACTCTAGGTTGTGCTCACAACAGGCACAGCAGACAGATCAAAACGCACACGTGATGGCACATTGTGGCGTCACATTGTGGCGTCACGTGTAACACATTATCTGCATGTCATGATGCTACAGGTGCTGACTGTACTTGTGTGTGTGTGTGTGCGGTAAAGGAGGTCTGCGATTACTCATGGCGTCTGTCGTCTGTGTTCTTCCGTCGTCTTTCTCTGATACACAGTTGGGAACAGAGTAGGTAACGTGTGTGTGTGGGTGTGTGTAGATGTGTGTGTGTGTGTGGGGGTTTTGTGGCGTAGGTTGGTTGTTAAGGTAGATGGAAGCGCACAGACCAAGGAGCCAAATTAACCCAATTGCAGAGGGCAATCTGTAATCAGTGCTCATCCCCTCTCCCCTCCTACTTTCCTAGGCTGATGCAATTATGAGCCTGATGAAGCTCTGTCTTCATATGGGGGGTGGGGGGTGTTCTCATATGTAGGGCAGTGGCAGTGTTCTCTAACTGTAAAGAAGCCCGTCGATCCCAGTCTTCTGTCCCTTTTACCCAGCAGGAGTCACACCCCGCTCTATTTAGATCTACAGGTCTGATACTTCCTACTTCAGTGATTCATCACCCATCAGGTCGGCCTCCGCTTGATGTGTAGATCCATTACATCGATGTGAGTGCCGGCGTGGCGCTGTATCCTAATCAGCGCTGCGCAAAAAACGGCAAAGCAGAAGAAAAACAGGCGTCTGTTTTGGGGTTTGGACCGCAGCAGAGCGGGCGGATGTGACAGTATTACAACTGCAAATCCATTTACTGCATAAAAACAAAACTCCTTTTCCCTGCTGCTCCATCGCCAGCTGGCATTTACAAGTGCCGTTACAAAACGGCGGTCAGTGTTTGTAAAAGACACTCTACGTGCCTCTACATTGGTGCCTGGACGGCCTCTTGTGCTGCGATTACAACACCAGTATGCCTCTGTGAGTGAAATTAAATGATAGGAAATAAAGTCGGGTTTTTAACCGACAAAAGTTCAAACCTATTATTTGATTACAATAAATAACTGCACAACCTGTACAACTGTGAACAGAACACATATGACAACATATACTACTGAAGAAAGCAAATCATTTAAATTAGGTAGTAGAATAATCAAAATTAATTATTTAAAAAAAGGATAGGCCCCCTTTATAAAAGTGTGTGAAAGGATATTACTTAAGGTAATAAAAAAATATATAATTTTTTAAATGCTTCAAAAACAGGAAATCTAACTTTGTGTAAACAATATTTTGCCAGTAGAATCAAATCATCACGAGATATTTGTAGTTATATCTGTAGTTCTGATTGTATTTTCAGTTTAACAATGTCGCTACTTCAGTACACAACACATATTACTGGCACCACTACAGAAAATTGCAGATGAACATTTAATACCCAGGATGTCATGTCGTAGACACCACTGATTATCCACCTAACAATTGTCATTTTCTTTGATCATATAATTCTCTTAAAATTATAAATTATAAATTTAAAAACTCCCAAAATATGTTGCTTGTAGAAAGTGTTTGGAGCAAGACCTCGGCAATAGTCTCTAACTTTGTCTCTGGTGATAGCGTGTGTGCGGGAAAGATAGAGGTGCATTTTAAGTATCAAACAAGTCCTTTAATCATATGAAGTACAATAATACTCTGTTGCGTTTTCTGTAACCTAGCAACCAACCGCTTCCTGTTTACACCGGCACACGCATGCTCAGTGTACGTGTATGGTCGTGTGATGTGCGTGTCTTGAGCCTGTTAGCGTGGACAGAGATTGTTTCTAAAAAAAGTGTGAGAGTGTGTGTGCGTGGATGAAAGATTGTTAGAGGCCAGATGGAAATTGCTTTGTCCGCTAAGGTGGAAAAAGCGCTCTCCAAGGGCAGTACGTGTACCGTTTACCTGCAGTGACTTCCGTACAAACATATTTGCCGACACACACACACACGGTACAGGTTTTCAAACGGCGCTTTGTTGGATTAATAGCGGAGGTTTACCGAGCATACAGGTTTTGATGAACACCTCGTCTGAGTAAATTTGATCATTGATAAGGTGTGTTTTTTTGCGGATTTGAGTGCATGTGTGTGTGTGTGTTTGTAGAGCAGATTATTGTGCTGGGCGCTGGCCCTATCTCTGTCGGCCAGTCGCTCACAGTGACACGCCGCTCACATGACAACTCAGCAAGAGAAGGAGAGAGCCGTTATCTCGCTCCCTGCAGATCCTGCACTCTCACCTCCCCCATCCCTCCCCCCCCCCCCCTCCATCTACTTTTGGACTTTCATCTTTATTGCGGGATTGCTTTGCTATTAATACGCAGCACTCCGTGTTTTAATCACATCAACTCACGTACAGATTTAAAAGCGTCAGTGATCTATACGTTAACATTACAAACATTACACCACTGCATAGTTTTACATTACAGAGCTGTTATGTCATAACTATGAGTAATCCTAATTTTCCATTTTCTCATCAATTCAAATATGCCTGACAGAAAACACCTTCACCACTTTAACTCAAATCTTTTTGTCCCTGCGTTTCACCTTTTCCCTCCTGGTTGGAGGAGTGGAATGAAAGCATTGTTTCAAGAGGAAAATGGGGAATAGTGGAAGAAAACAAAGATGCTGTGGGGTGAAAACAGAGCCAATCAAGGTGGAGTGTGTGGGCCGTTACACACCAGTGACTCGCACTTCAATACCTCCCCCACCATCAGCTGTTACACACACACACACACACACACACACACACACACACACACACACACACACACGCACACACACACACACACAGTAGGCCTCATATATCAGCTTGTGTTTGTTTTTTTACACAGACTATAGTATGGGTATCTCCTACACACTTGCATGTAAACACGCGATAAAAATTGAATGCGTCGAACACACGAGCCTAAATCTTGTACTTGACGTGTGTCTTTTTTCTTGTGACGCCCGCCTCACGAGTTTGGAGGAGAGGCTGGTGGTCTGTCTCCACGCCGATGGCCAACAAACTAGAACCAACTGTCCAAGTCTGTCGTGTGTTCTTTGATTTCGGCCTTTGTCTTTCACATGTGGATTTTAAATTTAAATAAAATTCCGACGTCAAATTCTAACAGAACACAATACAGATATCAAAACAGCATGGGACAGGATAATTTCTATACAAATGCTGTCCAAATGCTTTGCTTTTAATCAAGTATTCCGCTCAAAGTGTTCATTTTGGGTCTTTTCGTACACGACAATGTGTGGGAAAAAATGACATATTTTTTATTTGATCGCCTACAGTTTATTTTCAAGCCTGTTAACATTTTTATAAATGCACTAAACCAGTTTTGGGCCTATTTATGCTTGATTCACCCCTGCAGACAATCGGAGTCGAACTCATTGGTCAGTACCGGCGTTCTGCCTCGATCGTGTGATGGCTATGTGAGCAGTGCAGACCTTGAGCTGTTGTCCTATAATTTATTTCCACAGTAGGTCATTGTCAGATTTCCGTTTGTTCCACAAAAATGTATATGCTCGTTTTGTGTTTCGCTGAAAAAAAATTGGGGAAATTTTCCCTGGTGTGATGCTGAGCTGTCGAACCCAGACATGAGGGCTGGAGCCGCTGTGTTGTGGGGGGAGGGGGCTGAAAGGAGGTGATTATTAGCGCTCCTCTGGGGCTTTTGTCTGGGCCCCATGAGAGAAAGAGGTTAACGCCACTTAGCCTCAGGAAGGCCTGCCGAGGCCATTGTGTGTGTGTGTGTGTGTGTGCAGCTTGCGGGTGTATGTGAGTGATGGGCTTCCCTGCTGCGATCCAAAATCACTTACTATTTTCTTCAACCCATCGGACCCCCCTGCCCCTGTCAGCTTCATGCTGACACAAAGGCTTACATGTGTGTGTGTATATTTTACATGTGTGTGTGTATATACAAGGTTGTAAAAAGGCTAATGTTTGCAGTGGAATGTGGTTGTGGTTTTGCCGAAGGTTCGTCGTCACCTTTGGTGAAGAGTTGAGTAAATCAAATTTGCTGTCTGTGTCCTTTGCCTCATTTCCACTGCATGGTGCTGCTCGGCTTGACTTGAATTATGTTTTTGAGTGGAAAAGAGGCATAAATCTCCAGAAACGGACAGCTTCTCCCCTGGAGATATTGTCTGAGCAAACTGGACTTAATTCTTAATTTTAATGGAAATTAAAACGAAATTCTCGTTTTAAAAGAGCGACATTTACTTTGAATAGCAATTTTCCGTATATAGTACAAATCAACAAACTCTGCAAAAACAAGTGATCGTGAAAATGAATGAATGAGAAGTTAAAGAAAATACTTATACTAATATTAATCCTCAGAGAGGAAATTCCATTTTTTTTCACTCTGTTGTATATTCTCAAACACACAGGCCTGAAATTGTAGCAGCAGTAGTAATATTCTGAGCAGGAGGCTGAATGGACAGAACCTAAAAATACTTTCTTACACAGCACGTATCAAGAAGACAATTCACATTGAGATTGTGTGAAGATTTTCCCATGTACATCTCGAGTTGATAAAAGAAAGTTTTTTTTTTTTTTTTTTCCCAACTGTACATGACATAAATCATTTCATGCAACCATTTTGTTTCCGGGTAATTTTTTATTTATTTTTTGGCCGCGCTAAAGTTGGCCAAAATATTTGACGAAAATTAATCGGGCGATTGACAACCTCAAAAATAGGTTCGATAACAATAATCTAATTTGCCAAAATAAAGCAAACATGATGTGGATGCTGCTAATTTTGGCTCCCATAACTTAATAGATAATCAATTATGAATCAATAACTTTGCCGTGCAGTGTAAACCAAAAGCCGTGGTGAAATGTCCATGATGACATATGAGCCACAAAATCAGTATGTAACTCGGAGTCTCAGTGTGTTTGATGAGCTGTGTTATTTTCATATTCTTAATCATTACAATTGTAGTACTAGGATAAATAACAACAATAAACAACACCCCCCCCACACACACACACACACACACACACACACACACACACAATAGGGTTATAACAGATACAAAAATCACATGAAACAACAATAAAACAAACAGATGAAAGCCATGCGTGTTATTTATGTAACCTGAACGATCATTTGTGGACCATGCTGGCACATGGGACTCAAATAAATGATTAAACAAATGCACAACAAACACAAAAAAAAAAAACACAGTTAATGTTGGAGAACAGGGCCTGGTGAAAAGGGAAGACAGGGCAACCTTTTCACAACAGCACATTGCAAAATTGCTTTATTTGAAATCCTCCCGCATTAATCAAGAACCCCAAAACCCAGACAGGCAGATCACATGGGCACACACACACACACACACACACACACACACACACTGACATAGCCTGTTGCTGTTCAGAGGAGGCTACAGTTTTCTGTGGAGGCTGACAGGCGTCTCATCTTCCTGACCTGAGTGTCTTCTCATTAGGCCACAGTGTGCATGCAGTATTAGCCCTGCCACATCTCATTGTCGGAGATGTTCCCTCCCGCTTGGAGACGGTGTGCCCACCACCTTACAACTGTCCTTGAGAAATGAGTTTAGTGATTAATCCGGCCCTTCATGTCATCTGTCCCTCCCAAAACGCAATTATGTCTCCGAGGTAAAGGACAAACCGTCCATCAGATGAGCCTGATAACAAATCAGAAAGAAATGGTGACTGGCAGTGGGAGAGGAGCCGGGGGGATCGCACAGAAATCTGAATGTACTGTACGAGAAGGGAACATGGCAGAGAGAAAGAAAGAAACGGAAAAAAGAGACAAAATGGACAGGAGAATAAAAAAATGTATAATAATCTGGTGGCACCTACAGCCAAAGTTCAACTGAGGCCAACTAAAGACAGTGTTCAGGGTTTTCAATAAGAAGCAACAAAAAAAAGCTGAGGCAAACTCCACGTTCCTTTATATTGAACATATCTTTACACTCTTTGTAGTTCACAGACCCACGTTGTAATAAACTGTAATCAGCCTTTAAAGTGAATTATTTGTCTTGTTATTAAGCAAAAAGGTTGAATAATTATAATTTTTTTTAAATCAAGACTACTTGTTAAACCCTTGTCACTGTTCATTTTGATTCTTTAGGGTAGTGCTCTGTCATCACACATAGACTTCATTGAAATGTTGTCACCGAAGGTGTCATGCGTTTTAAAGTATTTAAAAATACTCGGCAATGATTCGACGAGCAGAAAATCAAATACATCAAATCAGATTAAGCATTCGACGACCGACACACGCCCTCGTCTCTTATTGTCTCCATCACATTTCACTCTCCTCTCTTTTAAATACACTACTCGCCCCCCCCCTCTCCTCCTCCTCTGTTCTCCTGTAACCATGGTGACCGTCAGCTGAGAAATGGCAACCATGGCCCTTCATTAGGTATCAACATAGGCTCCAACAACCCAGATAATAGCCAATAAGGAGTGTGTTTGTGTGTGTGTGTGTGTGTGTGTGTGTGTGTGTGTGTGCGTTTGGGATGAGGATGGGGGATTGGGGATGTGGCATTATGTTGGGCAGTAAATAAATGCCCCCAGGGACGAAGCCAACCTTGCTGTCATGCCTCAGAGAGTTATTACTGTGTGTGCGTGTGTGTGTGTGTGTGTGTGTGTGTGTCAGGATGTATGAGTGCATATGCACATGAGACATGTGTGTACATTCACATGTGCACATCTTCCCACATATGCAGAAGCGAAGGATGACCCCCCCCCCCCCCACACACACACACACACACACACACATTTCCCATGAGGAGGGATTGACTTGCCTAAAGCCTGGAAGTTAACACTCAATTAATTTGATTCAAGATTCAAAGATTCATTTATTTGTTTGAAATGAGTAGTTACTGTCTCCATAGACTGTGCGAGTATAGGAAATAATATAACTATATATAAAGATACTGGACCTTATGATTTAGATAACATTATTTCTCACTAACCTGACTAACTTTTGGTGCTTCGTTTTTGTAGCAAAGCAGAGACGTTTCTAGGATTAGAAGACACATACGCACGTTTTTTTGGTGAGCTTCACATGGTCTTACATTTAAAATGACACTAAGCTCCAACAAAGTGACCGGGGCAACGTCTCTGGTGGGAGGTTAGGATAGTAGTAGGGATTTCCAGAGCTGCCCAGAGTCTGTATCAAAGCGTGAAGACAAGCCATCGTGTAGTGTGCTCGTTCATCGAGGTGTAGGAAGGGACCGTGTCGAGTGAAGGAAACAATTGTCAATGACTTTAGAACAGAGATTTCCAGTTAATCCATGTTGTTAGTCTTTGCTGGTAATTTTTATACGTGTTCCATCTGGGATTAACTCAACAGAAGGAAAAGATGGTGTCCGCATTGGTATCTTTTGCTTAAAAAAGACCACGGAGCGGGACTTGGCCCCTCGCAGAGAGGAACCACAGACAGTATCAGTGGACACTGTGTGTGTGTGTGTGTGTGTGTGTACGAGAGAGAGAGAGAGAGTGAAGAAGTCATTGCCTAAACAGCTCAGCCTCCACTTTCTTGACGCCATCAAAATGGCAGCACCTCTTCTTTTTCTTCCTCAGAGCTAATGCCTCAGCGACTCCATCCCCCCCCCCCCCCGCTCTGTTTCAGTTCCACACCAGACATCTCAACGCATCATTGGTCAAGCCACCAAACAAATGGAAATCCGCCAGCGCGCTGAAATTACTGATGGTTATCTTCCGCACCCCCACCCCCACTGACTCCCTCCCTCCGGCCCTTTCCCTTGTGGTTCTGTCTCCTTCAGCCCTCCTCCAGCAACTAGCCTCCCCTCAGATTACAGAGGGGGGTGGAGGATTTACTCTTTACTCCTTATTCCCTCTGTCCATTTATCTTCCATCCAGATGCTGATAGCTGGATGCTGTACAACAGATAATAAATCATATACAGTAATGTTTTAGGTGTGACCTGCCTGATTGGCTGAAATGTAAGAAAGGAACGCAGCCCGTCGATGTCCAACCCAAGGACCGCAAGATGGAATATTCTAAACTAAGCAACACAAAAACAACGCTTGTCTTCCTGCATTCAATTCCTCACACTGCTGTGTTGCAGTCACTTATGGGAGAGCAGATTACTTAAGTTCCACGTAAACGTAGAGTCGGCACAGCCGTCAGTGAAAATCAGATGCTGACAATACCTGCTCTGTTCAATATTCTCAGACTTTCATTTTATAATCTCTTTGTGTGTGTGTGTGTGGCAGTGGCAACATTACAGGCTTAATTTGCCGGTTGCAGTTATCTTCTACATCTTCTGCTTCGTGGCGCCTTTTTTTTTTTTTTTTTTTTTTTTTTTTTTTTTGCCATCTGGGCACCAGAGGCCATCATGCCCGTAGGTGTGAGATCATAATGCACTCACTGGGGCGCATAATAACTTATTAAGTGTGTGTCCACGCCTGGTGTGTGTGTGTGTGTGTGTATACAGAATGCTGGCAACATGACTGTATTGATCTACGACAACATCATCCAATGCAAAGCTGCTTTTGCTTTTGCTATAGTTTCCTCGTTATGTGGCATGTGTTGATGTTTGGAAGCGGTCCAGCTCTGCCGTCTGGCTCTCTTGGATGTCTCTCAATATTATTTGCTGGCCTCTGTGTCCATGCTACATATTTCTGCCTTTTCACCAATGAAAATTAAACAACAATCCTCAAGACAAACTCAGTTATATTCCTAGATGTTATTTACTTAAACCGCAAAGTGGGCAGGATTTAACTACCTCGTGGTGTCATTGTAGGTTCAGTGTTGGTGCTGTGTCCTGGCAAAAAAAACAAAAAAACAACATGTGACTGCTTGTCCCTTCAGCGTTTGTTGCCAGGGCTTGTCCCTTCAGCGTTTGT
>CALSCE010009370.1:257787-281383 GCA_943593645.1 Bovichtus variegatus
TTGTCCCTTCAGCGTTTGTTGCCAGGGCTTGTCCCTTCAGCGTTTGTAGAAACACAAATTGGGAATTTTGTCCTAAAAGACCAGATTTACTAAGAAAATGGCGTGCATATATGTGTTTTCATTGAGTTTGACGTTGCAATCTGTGTTGACTCAGCACCGGATTTTCTAAGATGGCGGTTCATTACACAGCAAACCAAAACAGCTACAGTCATCATATGTTCATTAATAACAGCCTATTAGCTTCATTTTGGTTTCTGATCATCAGTTTTTTTGTTTTTACACAAGGCTGTGTTTGGCCTAATTTACGCTTGCTCTTCAGATGCGACGAATTTTCCCAGCAACTGACGCAAATTGGGTGACCGAAAGTAAATCCAGTACAATGCAATCATACTGCGCTCTGATGCAGTACATGTGTCTGGGGCAGAATGTAGCACACCTGCCCCTGAAAAAAAAAACGGCACGAAAAAGCTTTCGTAAATCTGGCCCTGTGACTTTATACTTTATTGGGTTCCGTTTGATGAACTTTAGACTGTGTTGCAACACAAAACATACGCTTACATTTAAGACACACTATGAAGGGATCACTTCACGGCCAAAATGGAAAAGGAGGGATAATTAGAGAAAGCAATAACTCTTTAAATTGCGCATATGACATGTGAGTGTTGTGAGATAGACTTGAAATATCCAAAAAAGGAAGCAAAGGCATACTGAAAATGAATGGCTTTTTGAAGAAAAACAAAAAAAACCCTGGTCTTTCTTCAAACAGCTTCCAGAAGTTACTGACTGGAGGTCATAGTTAAACCTGCTGTATGTATATGTACTACATCACTGCTAATACTTTTAGGGTGTTTGTGCAACAGTCTTACCCGCCCCTCCCCACACACTGCCACCCCCCTGTCACCTTTGCTATCATCACGAACCTGTAATTGAAAAAGATGAGGGAATTAATGAAATACTGCTAATGCCTGAAGATGAAAAAGGATCTGGTAAATTCAAATTAGCTGATTATGAAATTGCTTCTAGAGGACAGCTGCTTGTCAGCGTCTGCGGGCCTGGTGACCTGTAGCTCTGACACAAAGATCTCATTTTCATCTGAGGGGAAGAGACAGAGAAGGAGCAGCAGACAAGGAGCAGCAGAGAATCAGCACACTAATAAATGGATAATCTTGCCATTTGCCAGTTTTCTTTCCCCCCCTTTTGTATTTATTATTTTTATGATTGCACTACTGAACCTCTGTGTGTGTATAATATGCAGAATGACTTAATAAATAAAAAGCAATGTTCCTAGAACGTTATCTTTGACCTCACAGAGCCAATGTAGATACGTTTGGAGAACTGTAAGAGTG
The DNA here is from genome assembly GCA_943593645.1 of Bovichtus variegatus. Taxonomy (NCBI): domain Eukaryota; kingdom Metazoa; phylum Chordata; class Actinopteri; order Perciformes; family Bovichtidae; genus Bovichtus; species Bovichtus variegatus. Next base: position 259,134 of record CALSCE010009370.1, read on the forward strand.
AAAGTGAACAGCGGGGGAACATTTTCCCAGTTCTAATCCTGAACGATCCAATCCCTGAACGAGGTGATCAAATCCTCCTCAAAAAATGCATTTGATCGTATCGTGTCCTATTTTTTAGTTTTTTTACTTGGAAAGAAATCACATTACAGGAGATAATGATCACGCCTACCGGTCTTTTGTGTGTTAGCTAGAAAATAATCAAATAGTTTATTTTTGACTCAGTCGCACATGCATCACCCTGCTGCTGGAAGTACTCAGCAGGGCATCAAACCCGTCGCTGATAACGATGTCAAACTATATATGTGTGAGACATTTTGAAATATGTACATTTTGTTGTCTGGGAAAGATATAGGACGCATGTCGAACAAGCTTTAAGATGTACGTTGGTTAAATTGTGGTTAAAGAATAAATAAATTACGCAATGTGCCATGTTGTCACTTATGTAGAATATCTTTCAAATGTAACTGCAACTACAACACCCATGATGCAATCTCCTCCCAAGTGCTTCAAAAACATTGCTTAAAAGTGGCGCTGTAATCTAGAGAACTTCAAATGGATGAACAAGGCAGCCATTTTGTGCCTTTCCAGTATGTCCATTTCCTATACTCTGGCTTTGCTTGAGCCCTCTACTTTGATGATGTGGGCGAACGGCTCCATTCGATATGCTGGTTTGCAGTTGAAGGCGTACACGCTGTTTTACTTGTCTCTCACTCGTTTCTAATTTACAGTCCCTACTCTGAGAGAGAGAGAGAGAGAGAGAGAGGGAGAGGGAGGGGGGGATCCAGCAATCACATTCACATTCAACACAACACAAGATAATGCTGCGCTCACTCTGCTACTGCTTTTCTCTCCCTCCAGCATGTTCGCCACTGCTCGCCCTCAATCTTTTTATTAACAATGCGGCCCAGCACATGAACACTTTCCCCTCTGCAAACGAACCTGTTGTTTCTCCCGTTCACTGTGAGATAGAGAGAGTTTTTGTTTTTTTGGGGTTGTTCAGATGAATATAAATCGGAATTATTCCCTTGCTATCTCTCTAATGGACAAGGCCAAACGATGGTCCACCCCGGAGTTCTGAAATGTTCTCACCTGAGCACATGCCAGATCACGCCTCCGAGTGAATGAGTGTGCACACCTTCATTTGGGCATTTCTGATATGTTATGCATCACTTACATCTTCTTGCTTTTGCAAAACGTTTCCAATAAACAAAGTCCCGATTTTTTAGACCTGTGAACATGGCGACATCACAACAAACAAAGTGCGACAGGTCAAGATGCATGGGACGCAAAACTCCTTTTGGAAGAGAAAACAAAAGGTGACCAGTAAATCGATTAGCCTGCTCAAACTTCCAGACCCACTTCCTGCTTGAACTTTGACCTTCTGTTAGCTGTCTTGGCTGTATTGTTCTCATGTTAGCATCTTTGGTCTGGACCTTTAGACTTCCTTCGGTGTGCAGTCTAATCATTCTAGAGGTGAGACATTATACCCTTTGGCCCTTTTTATACCTAAGCTTTGTTGAATTCCCATGAATTAAAAAGAATATAAATAAAAACCCCTAATGATTGTCCTATGCTGTCAGGATGCTGCGGAATGTATGATACTGACGTGTGCTAGTGACGTTTTCTCAGATAAATGCTGTTTATGAGCTGAACCATGTTCTCCTTCAAATTCAATCTTCATAATGAACCCCTGGAGTAGAGCTGAAGGCAGACAGCTGTCCTGCTTCCTGAACTGATAGAACAACATCTTGGTCATATTGTCATTTCTTATTGCTCTCGTTTATTTGATGGTGATTTGATCAATATTTAGCTTTCCACGGAGTTGACAGAAATAGCAACATTCCCTGTTTTTTTTCTCACCGTGGCCTGATTGAATTCAATTAAAAAAGATTCATGTCCAGAGTCTTTACAAGTGTTTGCATCTTTGCCTAATAACAACCCTGGTGCATAGTAAAGATACCCAATAAACATTTTGAATATAATGTGAAACGAGCTTCAAATATGTGCAGCCGTAATGGTCATTCTGGTTTACGTCTTCCAACCACAACGCTGCTGTTTCTACCAAGAACGCTCATGTTCTCCCTCCATTTCTCACTGCTGCGTAAGCACATACTGAATGCATCATATGGACAAGAATTGGATAGAAGATTCCTTTCGTCCTTCTTTCTCAAATTCTTGTTAATCTGACTGTGAGCAGGACTTTAGCGACTCTGCTACATGAGAGACACAAAATGGCCACCCCAAACACGTATTCAGCATAGTCAAGCATGCACAGTTCTGCAAGAAAACCCACACATCATAAATCACAGTCACTCAGTAATGTATGAGCCAATGACTTATTTAATGCAGATTCATATTCATATTATAACCATTAGCCTGGTGCCACTGAGGCGTAATATTAATGATTTATACCAAACAATCCATATTATTCATTTGTTGGAGCTTTTCAATAATTTATGATACACATAGACCTAACAGTCACTTAAACTTGTCAGAGTTGAAACAAACGCTAATATCTGAGGTGGTGGAGATTTCTAAGGTGAGTCTTTGAAATGGCACAAACTCGAAAGGTCGGTAAATGTCAGCTAACTATGAAAAAGTCAGCCGATAAAATTACGAGACACTGGAACAAATGTTTGAGGAAATATCAACTATACATTTCTTGAATTCTCACAGTCATTAGAAAATATTTAGTTAGATTACAGTCAACTTTTTTGTTTAAATAACTGTGCTAGTTATGTAGCTCTGACAAGAAACTGTGTAAACACCCTCTTGGAATGTTCTTGAAACTGATTGACCGAACCAGAATATAAAAAAAAAAAGACGGAGACAAAATGGAGAACAAATTATTTTATAATTTATAGCAGATTTTGCTGAAAAAGTTGAAGAAAAGGGCACAAATTTCTTTCTTTGAAAGCTGGAACATTCCGCTTCTCCTTACCTTCCAAATATAAGAGAGATTTACTGTGGCAATAACTTCTCCTGATGCCACTTCTCCTTCTGACATTTTTATGGATGAACCCTTGCAGGACTTTATCCAAGCTCATTCATCAAATGCTGGTCGCGAATGCAATGGCTTATGGATGCCATTAAAACCATTATCGGCTGATAACAATCCCCTCACTTCATCCTCATTTCAGTCATAAAGAAGTTATTTTCATTCTCAATTCATTAGCATTTGATAATTCAGCAAAATTGCAATGGCTGTCTCTCTGGGTGACTGTAATCTTGTGTTTCTGTATATTACCTCCTATCATATAAAACAGCAGTATTATAGGCACATATTGCATGTTTGGATTCAGGTGCTTTTCGAGTGATTTGAAACCTGCCAATATTGATTTGTTTGTCTGGTAAAATCCTGACTTTCCTCAGCTTTTCTTTTTGCATGTGTTTGCCATCTGAAGCAGGGCAGTGTTCTTATTCCAGCCCAGCAGGTAAACTTCCTCATAGATGAACTAGCATGGTTCCTCCTGCACACAGATGAAGCAGAAAGAGAGAGGAATGCTCTGTTTCCTTAGGGGAGCCAAGTTAGAGAGAAGATGCAGTTTGACTTCCCAAAAGAGAGGGAACTGGAAAACGTTGACTTTGAGAAGTTAAAAAAAAAAAGATATATATTTCTTTGCAGCCATACCATATATTGTCCAGTGGGTGTGGACTGTCTGACCAACCTCCAAAAAGATGTTCCCATACAACTAAAGTGCAGTCTCAATTACGTTCCAAGGGAAACGTATTTTCTCCCCGATAACGGTCGCAGTTTTAAACATTGCGAATTGAAACAAAATAAAGCAAAACAATTTTCAACAAAAATAACTTTGTTATGTTTAGGTAACAAAACTACTTGGTTAAGTTCAGAAAACCACTTCCGTGGACTTTAATTAGAAATATATTTGTGTTAGATCAAAAACAGACGTAATCCGGTACAAAATATAGTTCACTCAAATCGCAGATCACAATGCAGTTTCATTGTATGGGAGGGTAATTTTTACTGGTCTTGGACCAGTCTGCTTAGAGAGCAAACCGGTCCACAGACGACGCCATCGCCCTCACCCTCCACACTGCCCTCTCCCACCTGGAGCAGAGGAACACATATGTGAGAAGGCTGTTCGTTTACTACAGTTCAACATTCAACACCACTGTGCCCTCCAAGCTCGACATAAAGCTCAGGGACCTCGGGCAACATCACACTGACCTGGACTCATCACACAAACACCATCACAAGAACATCAAGACTTCTTCCACCGCAGGGTGCGTTCAACATGGACTCCAGGATACTCTGCACCATCGAGAGTATCCTGACCAGCTGCATCCCGGCCTGGTACGGCAGCTGCATCCCGGCCTGGTACGGCAGCTGCACCACCCTCGACCGTAAGACTCTACACAGAGTGGTGAACACTGCTCAGCACATCACCAGGACGGAGCTGCCATCCATAGAGGACCTCTGCACCCAGCGGTGCAGGAAGAAGGCACACAGGAACATTAAAGACCCCCATCACCCCAGAAACAAACTGTCCTGTCTGCTGCCGTCTGGCAGACGGTACCGCAGCATCCGGGCAGGGACCACCAGACTCTCGACTCAGTTTCACCCCACAGGCCACAAGACATATCCACATATGTATATATTATTTCAGAATACAGTATTCAATTCCACTGTACAGTATTTACGATTGTACATTCTGTTTTATCTTAGTCTATTGTATATGCATACTCTACTTATTCCTGCATTTTACTTGCATCATTATGTCTCATGCACTTTTCATATTAGTATAGTTGTAGTTTACTATCAACATTATCTTAAATGTAGTTATGGCAACAGCTACAAACAGTGTAATTATAACACATCAGCTTTTATCAAGTATGGAGGAGGAAAGTGATTATACAGAACATTTGACTTTGAGTGTATATTGTGATAAAAAGCTTGTAAACTCAGTATGAGGTACAAATAACGTACAAGTGAGAGTCAGTGTGACCGGAGAGACCTGATGCTGCTGACAGTAATTCAATTTATATGTTACACTTGAAGCGGAGCTTTCCCGCACAACACCCGGCCTGAGCAGTTAGCGACTGTGTGTTAACGTCAACCAAAGCTACACAACTTGTCAAGCAAAGGAATCACTTTTTCTTTGTTTTATATTCCGTACAGTATGGCCATTTGTTTTTCACATGTGTACCTTCAGGCTAGTCTGTCAAGTAAATCCACACACATAATACTGCTGCGTACGTACACACAGACCGGCATGGATCACCGGAGCCAGCTGAGCTAAGATGAATGAGCTCGTCGTTGATTTTAGAATAAAGGAGGTGAAGACACACCCCTGTCTACGTCAATGGAGCTGTGTTAAAGCAAGGGAACAGTTTCAAGTTTCTGGGAATCAGCGTCACAGAGAACCGGACATGGTCTTCATTCAGCTCCATCTTGGTGAAAAAAAGCAAAAGAACTTCTGCAGTTCTTAAGGAACTTAAGAAGGCCCGTGACAAGCTCTTATTAACTTTTAGCCAGACAGGACAGACAAGCTCTGCCACGGGTGAATAAAACTGCCCTGAACATTATTGGTACCCATCTACCTAGCCTCAGTGATATAGCTTTGAGAAGATCCCAAAGGATATGAAAGTACAACACCACCCCACTCTCCACAGCCTGGCCCCCCTGCTGCCATCTGGCAAGAGAGTCAGAAGTATCCACTGTCGTACCTCCAGTCTACAGAGCAGCTTCTTTCCTCAGGCTGTGAGTCAACAACTCATCCTTCACAATCCACCACAGATGCTAAGAAATGTCTCTTTAGACAACATTTTAGTAGTGTTTTAGCCAGCTAAAAACATTCTGTTGTAACAGATAACAAAAGGTGATAAAAGGTTTAAGTTGAATCTCTGAGTTTTGGTACATTTAGTTACCTGCAAAAGATAAACCTTAGATTTGATTATTAGACTTTTCAGATTCCATCAAACGCTATCAAAGCCCAACTCCCCAAGCAAAACATCCTCCTTTACGTAATGTTGGACAAACACTAAACCATTTACTTTAATCCAGCAGCTTTTGGAATGGAATACAAACTTAACAGCATCATGAGTCCTGTTAATGTTGACGGTGTAAAGAGACAGTTTCATAGGCTTCAGTAGGCTATGCAGTATGTCGTTATCTAACCAGTAGTGCACCACTGAGGTTGAAAACATGTCTCCTAGTCCCAGTTGTCACTCAACTAATGCCAACACCTCTTCAGAGGCTTAAGGCTTCAGACGTATTATCCACAATTATGTCCAAAGAGGACATAATTATCTTCTCTTGAATAATAAAAAAAAGGCACAATGGCTACAGTTCGTATAGTACATTTGATCATACAGCTGGTACTCACCCCACCCCCACCTGCCCAGCCAAGCAGAACCCAGTGTATTTCCCAGTTTATAATGTATTAAAGAGCTGATGGGAAAAGGTCTGGAAGAGTGCTTTGTTAAAATAAAACACATTCTGTTAATTAATAATTGATCATTGTCCTATCATTGGAGGTGTTTCTGGACTAAGACCAACTGCAATGTCAGATTGTCGCATGGACAGTGAGATAAAATGTCAGGGTCCCATGGGAGTGTGGGTAAGCTCTGGTTTCTGAGATACGTAGCTTTTGATTGAAATCTACATTTCTATACGGCTGACTAAACCAAGGGCAAACAAACTCAGTTTTCGATTTAGACCACCACAGAACACTAGTCTCTCACTTTGGCCTATGTAACACTTTTAAGGAGGTATTTTTCCTCATCTGCAACATGAGTGATAACAAGAAACAGGCCTGTGAGGTTAACTCTGATTGGGTTTTGCAGAGCAGGGCTCCAGACTAACCTTTCTATTGGTCTCTCCCCGCCTGCGCTTTCATCGTCAGTGGCATCTGAGTTGGAACCTCTCGTTGTCGAATGATCACAGACCGCTTCATTTTAAGAACACAGCTAAACAGCTGTGCACCGCAACGTACGCAGGGATGCCGTTTAATTTGTCTCAAAACCCATGCACACGAAAACCAGTCGTATGCACGTGACACGAGAGCACAGAACACCCGCTTGCTCAACAAGTTGACTTTTGAGACTCTGGAGGCAGGAATGGTGGCTGCACACGCATGATTAAGTCTATGCTCTTCTTCCTCATCACGTTAGAGCGCTCTATATTGTGTGAGATGAGTCTTCTTTGAGGAATTGTGGGGTGGTGGCATGAAAGCTGCACTCATGCAAGTCCTCATAATGTCTTCGTGGCTGATAGATTGTGCTGTGTTGTGGCTGAGTTAACGGTCTAGTGTTTTAACTTAAACGACACAATTTAATTGAATATGATCTCACAGATAACGACTCCTGACTGGACTATTTTTCTCTGTCATCCATCAGCTCTGCTGTGGCCCTTTCGCTCTTTTTTTTAAGCACTTCTCTGTTTCTCTTCTGTATTTCTCTTTTACGTCCTGGCTTCCCTCTGTCTCATCACAAGCATAACCACTGTGTCACAAGCTGGCTATTTGACAGGAAATGGCAATTTCACTGGCAAGATTAGGACTGATGTTTATAGATGATAGCTGTGGGGAATTATACCTCTTAGAGTTGTATTGCCTACATTCCTCTTTGTCACGTGTTGAATATTCCTGAAGGCTCTTATTTTCTGGACAGGGTGGCTCGTTATATTTGTCAGTCAGAGTGTTCTTAAATTATACAGTGATTATTACTTGATCCACGTTTTTTACTAACCTAAAAGTATAAGAGGGTAATAATCACGACTGGGCTTTTTTTAACCTCATGAACCTGTTTTTCTTTTTCCTTTATATTTCCACCCAGTTACTTTTGACCCTTGATTATTTAATTATTAAGCTTGATAAAAAGGACTAGGTCTCAGCAATGTTCCTTTTTTTAAGTTTGAAGCATTCATAGCATGTATGTAGAAAGAAAACTGGATACAGAAACAGCGCCAGGCTCTGAAGCAAATTTGATATCAATCAATCAAATTTTATTTATTAAATTACAAATTTGCCTCAGGGGGCTTTACAATTTGTGCAGCATACAACATCTCTGTCCTTAGAGCCTTGCAGCAGGCAAGGAAAAACTCCCCAAAAGAAACCCCACAATTAAAGGTGAAAAATTGAGAAATCCCTCTTCCAGGACAGACAGACGTGCAATAGATGTCGTGTGGTGAGAATAAACAACACAGTAAAAATACAATATAGACAATCCATTTGACCGAAAGGATGATGTGATCGTATATGAAAAAGATGGATCTAAGAAAATGTCGAACAGCCCCAGGTGCTGGCAAAATTTACAATAACTAAGTTTAATAAGTTTTGCCTGTGTTTAACATCAAAAAGTTGCAGGGCATCCATGTTGTTATGTCCTTAAGGCATGCTGGAAGTTTAGCTAATTGATTGGTTTCATCAGGCTTGATAGATAGATATAATTTGGTGTCATCTGCATAACATAATGGCCAAACCATGTAATTACAATTTGTGGATCTCAAGGGATGACAATGGGCCCAAAAATATGTTTCCCCGTAGACGTCTGTATATCAGTGGATCATTTTTTTTTCAGGTACCTAAACTTTTCCGTATGCACACTTAAATAACCCTTCTTTAAAAAATTATTGTGTCCTAAATTTTGTAAAATTCACAAAAAGTTTAATCCAGCTATTAGTGAATTTTCTTTTCCTAGGCATAATGAATATGCATCACACACATAAGGACTGCGCCCAAATGCACCGCCCGCCCTGCACGCTCAGATGACCTATCAGGTTCTGCAGGCGTCCTGCTAGCTGTATGCGGCTGTAATAATGGCTGTAATTCATCACTTTTATTACCTTATAATACATTCATGGGCTGTAAAGCCTGTACTGTGGATTTAGTAATGTCTTTAACACAACTTAAATGAAATTTAACTTTTTTATTATTATTTGTAGGCTATTTAAAAATATGCGGGCAAAGGCACAGCGCACAATATGTACATACATGGGCACAACATGTTTTGATTCGGTTTATTTTTCCCATCCTGATTATTATATGTTGTCAGGTTAAGTTGTTAAACGTGAACAGTTGGTATTTGCGTTTCATTAATACATCCATGGTTTAGACCTTCTGTCAGTTGCAGGCCTAAAGGTAATGTTGTGGTCATTTATTTTATGTTGATTATTAAATTAACATTCTAATTTACGCAGTGCCTCTGCCTCCTAAACAAACACTAGCTGCTGCAGCTACTAGGCTAGTACAAGCAAGCAAGCCCATGAATGTGCATTCATGGAAGCAAAACCCGAGGCCGTGTGGTTGGGAGTCGGGGTTAAAGGAAACGCAAGTGCACTTGCTGTATGGTTCCCAGATGCGGAAGATAGACCCAGAACTCTAAAATGTTTTGCTTGCGCCACTGAAAACATTTGCCACTTGACCTGGACTTGAAATTTGGTTTGAGGCTTGCTCTGACAGGATTGGAGTCTTGATCTGGACTTTCACCAAAACTATTTATGAAGAGCTCTGGTTTCTGCATTTAATTAAAGCCATGACACTGAGGAAAATATTCAAATGCAAATTGCTATGTTTTTATTGATGTGTTGTTCATTAAATAAACATATTGTAGATGTCTTGGGCCTGATTGGAGCCTGTCATGCTGTCTGATGACTGAAAATATACTGTTCCCCACAGCTTTCCTCTTTTTTTCTTCTCACCACAGCGAGGGAAGAGAATGTGGCCACTTTCCGTGGCTCAGAGTACTTCTGCTACGATCTCTCCCAGAACCCAATCCAGAGCAGCAGCGACGAGATAACGCTCTCCTTCAAGACGTGGCAGCGCAACGGCCTTATCCTTCACACTGGCAAGTCAGCTGACTATGTCAACCTGGCACTGAAGGACGGCGCTGTCTCCCTTGTTATCAACCTGGGCTCCGGTGCCTTTGAGGCCATCGTGGAGCCAGTCAATGGGAAGTTCAACGACAACTCGTGGCACGATGTTAAAGTGACCCGCAACCTCCGGCAGGTAAGGCACATAGGTGGATGTACGAAGTTTCTTAAGTCTTATCTTAATGAATGGTATTGATGATGTATAGCAGGTCAATTGTAACATGCTAACTAGCCGATAGCTTGCTGTTAGACAGCTAACTGCCACTTAGCTTCCTTCATTCTGGACTGACCATTCTGTCAAATGTACTGTAAAGATGGTTTGCGATTTGTCAGTGGTGCAAATTTGTGTCAAAGTTTACCAAAGTTGAACTCAACTCTAAAAGCTCTGCGTGTATGTTTTTTTAAAAAATTATACTGTTTAATTTAAGCACCAATTTCAGGTCTCATTTTCTCACTGTTTGTCATCTTAGCTTTTTCATTTCATGTTTTCCAAGGCTGTTACCTTCCTCTCCTTTCATTCTATCTCACTCATCCAGTAGAGGTCTTGCAATTCAACTTTGTTGCTCAGAGTTACATGTTGGGTGATTTGTCTAATTAACTCATTATCATGTCAATTAAAGATGGAATCATATGCTCTGGCCTTAATATCTCAACCAGATATTTGAAAGGTTATGTATTTGTATTTATGTATATAATAATTTTCAAACAACAAGAAGCAATAATACATTAAAGAGATTCAACAAAGACAATACACCAACCTATATGGAGCCCCTCTCAGACACACTCTGACCAGTCTCACAACAACACTGCTTTTCAAACACCAATCCCAGTAAAACTAATGTTATCTGGGTCTAAAAAGATATTATCAATTTGCAGAATATGACTGCTGAACTTTGATGTGACGTGATCAGCTGATAGATTAAGGTGGAGTTGTTGGAACAACAAAAACTCCTGTGATTGTGCAGTGGCTCGGAGTGAAGTTTCTTCCCCTTGCAAATGATCTTTGGTCAAGCACAGACGTAAACCTGACAGAAAAGTGTCATTAAGTTATTCCCAAAGCAGCGTTACAGCAAAAGATTCTATAATAGATTGGCAAAAATAGATTTTGTCAATCCAGATGTCAGACCGCACCGGGGCGCCCAAATCATTTTTTTTTCACATTTACATTACTCTTATTTTTTACTCATATATGAGCAAAAGGCACTTCACTGCCCAGCTGTTGTCAAGAACAGCCTTGCAACATTAGCAAGTTGTAGTGAACAAAATACATTAGAGTAAAAGTTTATTTTACCCGGTACGAATACGAATAGGCCTTAATTGTCCTGGGACCTCTCTACAACATACAGTACATGTCCTTTTAAAGTGCTTTTGAGAAAGACTCCACAAAAGTTCGGTCCGATAGCCATCCCAAACATCTCTACCCTTTGGATGCTTTTTGGAAACAAATGCCAAATCTGCTGTGATTTATTTTCCAATCCTTTTAACCTTGCCTCCTGTTTCCACCTATTAATCTCCACCATTGTCTGTAAGTAACTAGTGATTTAAGGAATGAAATGAATGCTTTACTAACGTGTGTACTAACCCTATCACTTTTTATCATTTGGTTTTTGATTTGATTTACTTTAACGTATTAACAAACCCACTTTTCAATTGTATCATTTCGTTTCTTACCTACCCCACTTCTCTGCAAAGCAAACAGGCATTGGACGTGCTATGGTAAACACACTCCATTTTATGGTAGATATCATTGTTACTGTCATTTTTGGTTTGCTGTGTACTTCTCCACTTCCTCTCTTCAGACTTCAGTACATCAAGATACCATTCCCAAAAAAATAAACAATGGGCATTTCTTTCCTAACTTTACTTTTCTCGTCATTCACCTGGTTAATCCACTCATGTTGCTTTTCTGCCTTCCCTTTTTAATCTCTTCCTCCTCTTTAGTCACACATAACTTTTGCTTCTCTAGGGTTTCTACTAAATCTGCTTCATTACAGCTTTTCCTGTTAAATGTGTTTTGGTGATGATATTGTGGAAACTGCCAGAAGGGTATTACAACCAAAAAAGAGAAAGACAGAATCCACACTGGAACTCTTACAATTGTGTCCTGTGCACTATATGTGCATGCATGGCCTGACATGGACTGAATCCTCCTTATACCCGACTCTAATTTTTATTCCCACTCCAAAACAAGTGAACATACGAGACAACCCATATTGCAGTACAAAAATGGATAACTACCAATTCCACAAGGGCTCAAAATACTTATTTAAAACATTTTTTACCATTTTTTTACCTATGGTCATAGTCAGGAGCATTTTGAGCAGAAATCCATGGCCATTCTCAGCAAACATATTATGGAAACTGTTTTTTTTTTAAAAGAAAGAAATTAAGACTTGTTTTTATTGGTATATAAACGGTGGCAAGTCTTTCTTTATCGTTTTTGGCTACGCTAAGTAGTAAAAATGTAGAGTACTAGGGTAGTTTAATCTATAACAATGTGTCATATTTTACAAATTGATCATATGTTTTGAAGTCTGAATCTGTGAAGTAACTGGTCAACTAAATGTATCAGTGAAGAAGTAAATGAAAGACTCAAGTAAAGTAGCATAATATTGTACTTAAGTACAGTACTTGAATGCATGTACTAAGTTACTCTCCACCTCGGCTGGTGAGACTTTCACTTCTAATAAAAATGTTGTCAAAGATGGTAGCTTTTTAATACATGACATTTTTCCTAGACTTATGTCCTGCAGTGTGGGTGTGTACATTCTGTGTGTCGCTGCATGTTTGCATTTCATTTTGTCTGTTGTGACACTAACTCCTCCCTCCTCTCTGTTGGTTTGTGAGTGTTTATATCTGCTCCTGCATGTTACTTCTGTTATCTTTATTAGTTTATTTCCCTCTTCCCATATTAAGAAGCTCAAATAAAACAGTAAGCCCCACGTGGTTTGTGTATTATAAGTGCCACCTGAAGATAAAAAAAATCAATGCATGTTTGTCAGTATCTAGAACTAAATTCATCCAGTTTACATCTTTCTTTTGACATTTTACTAAGCCTTCATACCTATCAATAGTTTCATCTCCCACAAATAGCATCGACTAACTTACATCAAAAATAAAGAAAGTGATTGGCTGTCCAATTTTCTTTACATCTGTCCTGTCTGATCCACAATACATGTAAAGTCATCAGCAGGTCTGAGATTGTTAGGGTCTGAGTGAGTTCTAAAACACTAGGCCACCTTCTATCCTGACAATCCAAGATAAACATTTTATTTCCACACTCACTGTTCAATCCTCATTGTCAGGTAACAATATCAGTGGATGGGATTCTGACCACCACGGGTTACACCCAGGAAGACTACACCATGTTGGGCTCTGATGACTTCTTCTATGTGGGCGGAAGTCCCAGCACCGCTGATCTGCCTGGATCTCCAGTCAGCAACAACTTCATGGGCTGTCTCAAGGAGGTAAAGTATCTGATTAATTGTTCACTCTTTGCTGAAGTGAAATGTGGTGCTGACTTGATCATTACTTGCTAAACAGCTAATGTCTATTTGTCCATGCCATCTTTGAGAAAAATAGCTGGCTTTTTGGCTGCTGGATGTTACACTTTCTTTACCAGATAATCTCTACATTTGCCTGTCCACTGTTTGATACTTGGCAGGTACTGTACAGTGGTTTGATCAGAGCTTGTTTTGGGTCATTCTTGTTACCAGGATCCTATGTTCCTTAGATTTGTATGGCACATAATGGGAACATGACCATGTGTTCACAGGGTCCTATGTTCCAAAGGTCCTACGTTCCCAGGGTCCTATGTTTCTAGGGTCCTATGTTTCCAGGGTCCTATGTTCACAGGGTCCTATGTTCCAAAGGTTCTATGTTCACAGGGTCAGATGTTCCCAGGGTCCTATGTTCCCAGGTTCCTATGTTCATAGGGTCCTATGTTCACAGCATCCTATGTTCCAAGCGTCCTATGTTCCCAGGGTCCTATGTTAACAGGGTCCTATGTTCACAGGGTCCTATGTTCTAATAGTCCTATGTTCACAGGGTCCTATGTTCTAAAGGTCCTATGTTCACAGGGTCCTATGTTGCCTATGTTTTATGATCCCCAGCTTTATATAGCACATATTCTCTGCCGGTCAAGTTTGGCAATTTTTGTCAAGAGAGTCAAATAAAATGATAGCCATTGGTTTTTTTTAACGTTGATAAAGCTGTTCTAAAGCCTTGTTCCAATGAAAAAAACTGGATAATATTTATGAAACATTTTAACTTGAAACGGGTCACATTTGACCTGAACACAATAGAAGGGTTAATAAAAATATTGCACTGGGGAACATAGGGCCCAGGGACCTTGGAGATTTAGGACCCTTGGAACATAGGAACATAGAATTTTGGGAACATAGAACCTTGGGAACATATAACCTTGGGAACATAGGACCATGGGAACATAGAACCTTGGGAACATACTGTATAACCTTGGGGAAATAGGACCTTGGGGACATAGTACCTCAGGAACATAGGACCTTGGGAACATAGAACCTTGGGGACATAGAACTTTGGGAACATAGGATCTTGAGGACATAGAACCTTGGGAACATACAGTAGGACCTTGTTGACTGCAGTGTCTGAAAAAGAGATTGATGAGAGCAGTGGCGTTACCAAAATGTTCCAATCGTTGAGTTTCCTGTCATTTCAAATTACTTCTTGTGTATACCTCTTGGTTTGTTTGTATTAAGTCAGTGTAAATACTAAGACCAGAACAAAAATGCAATGATGGAGCTTTTCAAATCATTTCCTTTGGTCTGAATCAAACATAAACTATACAAGAGAAAGCGACCTACATCATAGTCAAAGTCTGTATTTGTAAAAACAGCTCCTGTGCTCCATACCCATCCTGTAGTTCCTCAGTAGCTCAGGGTGTATACTGAAACCTTGTTTTTAATCTGACATCAATGTCATGCTTGGATGTTATTTATTTATTTTTTAATACCATGGAAGCTGAAACACTGGACACAATGTGTTATTACTGTGTTTAAATCCATTCTTGGATATTCATCTTCCCCCTCATTCTTCCCTAATTAATCCTGTCCCTAAAGAGAGTACCCTTAAATGTTCCTGTGTATAAGGAAAATCCCCTATGTGAATCTCCCTTTATTTTTTTTATTAGTATACATTCCAATCACAAACGTTAAGCCTTTATTTAAATGAAAAAATGAATTAAAAAAGCAAAAGTATGAAGAACACAGCCAGTCATAGTAATCTCTTCCTCTTCGTCGAAGGCAGGTTAGAAAACCTCACAGATATTTCTATGTAATACACCAAAGATTAGTCTCTCCTAATAATGAGTTAGTATCTCGCATAGAAAACAGTAATCCTTTTAAAAAAAGTTGTTTAAATAAAATACAGGGAAAATGACATAGCTTTATCACAATGTAAATACAGTATCTCAGAAACAGAACTTACACGTTAAGTTATTAAATTCAAAGCTCTCAAGTATTCCATTGACACCAATATTCATCTGCAGCAATTTTATCTTCTTTTATCATCAATAAAACTGTTTTCAGTGTTTATCTTATTGGTCTTTAGTTTCTTTGCTTATACCATTCTCAGGGTGTAAGAGTTGACCCCTTGAGTTTGTAGACACACATACACACACACACACACACACACACACAAACACGCACACAACTATGTTGTTTTCTCAAGCTGATAATGTCATATCATAGCACTTGACTGGCTTTCTCTGTCACTGGTCGATGACACACACACACACAGACACACACACATAGAGTAGACAGCATCATATGAGCTGCCGGGAGAGAAAGGAAGTGGCGCTCTAGCCATTTAATCCCCCTCTGGCCTACTTCCTGCTCTGTGCCATGCTGGGCAGGTTTCGGATCCACAGTACCACAAGCCCCTTTCACACACACACACACACACACACACACACACACACACACACACACACACACACATATGCATACACAACTCGTGTCCAAACACAAAGAAAAACACACCCAAGCATGCACATTAGCTTTATTTCCTCATCATGACACACACACATATCAAGGATTAAAGGTGTCACGTAACAAATACGAGACACACAAACACATGTGGCCCCTTTGCACACTCACACAGTTCATTAATAATGTCCAATGCGAAGCTTCAGTCACAATGTTTCAGTGTTGATTTATGAACTCAGCAATCTGAAAATCAAGCAGCATAGGGCTATGAAAACAGTGCTGCAGCATATGTCACATATGCATTCATCATTTTTGAAACAAACACGTTTGCTACTTAAATAATGTAGCATTAGTACTAGTAATTTATCAAAAATCAGGTTGATAAAGGGGGCTCTCATTTATGAATACTACATATATATATATATATATATATGTACATGTGGAAGTGTGTAAATTATGTGTATGTAAATAGGATTTATCAGTTTATCAGTTGACTTGATTACCATCCGCGACAGTGACGCTGGTTTTGTTTTCACCTTGTGCATCTATGTGTGTCATCATGGCAAAATGTGCTACTGGAGACACCGACTGAAGCAGGAACTACCACAGAGGAGGTTTGAGTAATTTTATCCATACGTTTATGTCCATGGACTGATGTTGCCACCACAATAGCGTCGCAACCGTACAAGATGCAGTCACAAAATGTTACAGATGTGTAGTTGAAATCAAAAATTAAGTTCAAGTTCGAAGATGGCCGTAGTCCGAGCAAGGAGGGCATTGGCCCACCCATTTCACGCCTCTGAGAAATTTGGGGAAGGTCTCAGATTCTAAGTTACGTCACATTCTGTTTACACATTGGCAACACAAAGCGATTAATCGTGTAAATCATTACATATCATGCCTTTACTTGAAATAACATACTTCATGTTCAGATTTCTGACAACTTGCTTTAATGATTTCAGTTTTTGTCTAAACATTGTTTTTGCTTTGCTGTGCTTTCTGATCCCTTGGCCATTTTGCGCTTTGCTTATATCAGCTACTAGCGTGGTTACCATGGACGGACAACTCACATTTAATGAGTTACTGTTAACGCTGATGAAAATTCTGATTATCTGGCAAAATCTAAGGTTACAAAGATTGTCTATATATGTATATATATATATATATATATATATACATATATATATATATATATATATGTATATATATATATATGATTTTCAAGCAGAATTTTGAAAAGGATCTTGGATGGACCTCGATACCATAGACTCTGAGAAGAAGCCTTTTCCAATTGTGTCAGTATCAGTTGACAGGCTAAATCAGTGTGGAGCACATTCTACATTCTTTATTTTAAAGCCCTTTTATCGAAGCTTCAAATCTGAAAACGGACTGACTTGCAATCTCCTCCCAAACAAAATAATACACACAAAGACAGTTATTCATTTATGCACACTGGTCACACACACACACACACACACACACACACACACACACACACACTGTCTAAAAAGATTGTCATCATACCTTCTCCCTCATGAAGTGGAGCACATTTTGCCCACCCACCCACACATCTGCAGTACCCACCAGCTCTCCCTCTGTCTGCTGTCCAGCACCCTCCCATCCTCCACTCCCTGCCATTAGGGCTAATTTGCCTGCTGCCAATGCTCTTGTCCTCGCCATCCACAGAGCGACATTATGGATAAATGTTTTGTTACCATGGCACCAGGTACTGGTAGCCATTGGTAGCCCCTGTGGCTGGCTGGCCCATGATTATTATGCCTTTCATAAGCCAGCAATTACAGAGAAAGCCTACATCTCAAAACCTACAAAATACATAATGGCCTACAATAACACATAATTGCTATAATTGTCATTGTCATTACACCTCCATCAACCACTCATATGAACCTCCTGGCTGTGTCTGTATTACTGTAGCCAACAAAAAAGAACGGCGAAGGAGGAGTTCAGAGACTAAAGGATGAGCAAAACACCACTGACTGCTGTTCTCAGTAGTAACAGTACTTTGTTACTGTAATGAAATATTTTGTAGCATTTGTACTCGTCATTAGTATTATTCTGTCTGCCAGTACATTTGAACAAACGTCTCCCTACGTCTGCTATACATACCGAGGGAAATATTGTGCTTTTTACTCCACTATGTTTATTTTACAGCAATTGTAACTTGTTATATGTTTTACAATAAGGGATTACAAATGTTTAAGTTTAAAATGTTGCACACAAAGCATATATAATATACAGAGACAAACTGAAAACAGCTTTCCAATGCAAGCATCATACTGTTTACAGCTGATGGTAGTTTGCAACACCCGTCCCTAGAGGGGCTTTTATGAAACTAAGAGACTAGAACAGTGAGGTAAAAAGAAGGTTAAACAATATAAAGCTAGTTACAATAAAGCACAAATGAAACACATTACATTTAAAAGCTAAACATGAGTATGTTTGCTGAACTAACAAGGATTTGGTAGCTCTCTTCTATCTGAGCAAAAGATGTTTTGCAAAATGAACCTTCCAGCTGCCACTTGAGGCTGCTTTGGTGGATCTGTTGCAGCTCTGTCATTTCTAAATCAATAGCGTTTGCATTACTTAAAATCTTGTATTTACTGTGGCAATGATGGTACCTAGGTCAAAAAATATGATACATTGCAATAAATACTAAAAGTAGCTGCATAGACAGTAACGAATCAATAAAAACAAAAATAACATATAATACTAGATGCCATCTAGTGATGGTATCACACAAGCCACAACTCCAAATCAGGGCAAGGGCCGTAAAGTTGGGGGGCCAATGGCCCTTGCCCAGACCACAGCCATCTTCGAACCCAGCCTTCATTTTGATTTCAACTGCACATCTGTACAGTTTAAGCTGCCAGGGCTGGTAATTATAACCAGTGGTGGAATGTAAACCAAGTACTTTCAATCAAGTCCTGTACTAGAACCAAGCACATTCGAGCTCTTAGTACTTTACTTAAGTATTTCTATTTTATGCAACTTCATACTTCTACTCTACTACACCCCAGTTATTGTACATTTTACTCTCTTCATCTGACAGCTTTACTTTTCAAATCACAATTTTTCATACCCTTTCCTGTCCACTGAAAACCATGTTTCTCCAAATTTGGTGATTTTGAATTACAGAATTGAAGGATTAAGTGTTACTCTGTGCGATTAGAAAATTCTCCTATTTCTTAAAATAAAATAAACTATTGTGTCAGCTGGAAAATGCATCGTCACAAAGCTGTCTTTGAGAGCTCAATAAAGTTGACTTTTTTAATGATACATCGTTCTCACTGGACAGCAACTCTACAGACATATATGATGATTTTACAGAATGTGATGCTTCGCTGTAGATTAAACTTGAGAACAACTGTATACAGTAGTTAAAAAGTAGCAATAACCTTAATCTTTTACAGCAGTAAAATGCAGGGCAGACTGTTAGACCCTGCTGCAGTAAAACAAGAGGTTTTCTAAAGGGACTCTAGTGCTCGGAAACACTGTGCTTTTGTCCACAGGGACCGCCAACTCAGCACAAAATGTAAGCTTCTAGTAGTAACTTTAAAAATCTGAATACTAATTACTTCTTCCACCATTGGTTATAACACTAACATTCCACTGCAGTCATTTCGCCGCATAATGAGGTATTTTACTTCCTTAAATTTGACTGATCATACATCTGTAGTTTTACTTGAAGCTCCATTAGTTGACTTTTTTTTTTTTCCATTCGGGGGAAGCACCACGAGCTGTGAACACAACCCTGATATGTTATCACATTATAATGTTCTTGTGGGGAAAGTGTTAGCAAACAGTTGCATATTTAAACAATCTAATAGACGCAGAACAACTATGTCATCCCATTGAAGTCACGTTTGTGTCTACTTGATGAATCTCCAACAGTCCAATATTCTCTCTCTTTCAGCTCTGCTTTGGTCTCCACCAACTTCTGAGGAAAATGTCTATCTCTATGGCCGCTGAATGTTCTACTATGTTTACCAGCTTGTATCTAACTATGTCTTTCTGCTGTTTGTTGCTGAGCAGTCAGTGCACAGTGGGTTTAGCAATGAAGGAATCAGTACTCAAAGACACATTTCCATCACCTTGCAGTGGGCAATAAAGTTTTCTGATTTATTAGAGCTTTTCTCCACTGAAAACAGCTGTTTGCGGGTTGGAGGGTGGAGCTGAGGCGGGTCCGGATCGGGGCTATCGACCTGTGAAGGGAACCCACCTGTCACTCAAACCGACCACGCCTTTGATTATGCATAACCTAAAGTCTTAATATAGGCTCATTTAAACTGGTGAGTTTTTTATAGTTATATATAATAGTTATTATAAAATGTATCCCCCATACAGTTATCATGAACAGGGAAATTAGCTCTAGAGGCTAGAAAAACGTTTGTTGTACCAGGCTGTAAAGTAAAGTTAGGCATTTTAAGATGGGGGTCTATGGAGATTGACTCGTTTTTGGAGCCAGCCCCAAGTGGCCTTTTGAGAAACTGCAGTTTTTGGCACTTCCGCGCTGACGTTGACTACCGAACATCAGACAGGAGCATGCTGGGTAGCAGAATAGCCTTAGGTCCCCGCTGGATTAGGTTAGCCCCCATCTCAGCTCTCCTCCCGGGGCGGTCGCTCCTCCATCCTTTGCCGTTGGGTCCGGCAGGTCTGTGCTTGGGTGGTTGGAAGAAGCCATGGGCGGTGATTGTCTCAAGGTCCGCTGCACTCTCTTTATCCAATCCACTGTAAAGGTGAAATTGTATTACATTCAGACACGTGCACATTTCAATCCTCATTCTTTTATTTGCAACATAGTAAAGCCATTTTTCATCAGGTAATATTTATTAAGTACTCACTGAAACTCATCAATGTGTCATTACACTGCGTCTGGTTATATGGGTTTCCCTAAAATAAAGGAACCCTCAGCACACCACTGCCTACACACACACACACACACACACACACACACACACACACACACACACATACACACACACACACACACACACACACACACACACATTGTCTTTATCTTATTAATCAATGTATAAAAGCACCATCAGCATCAGTCAGAGGATTGTTTCACATATTTCACGACACTGACTTAAGAGGATCCCAGCTCCTGTTGTGTTTTCTGCCGAGGAAATGATGCCATCCTGTGGGCGAGACCGCACACTGCAAAAAAGCTCTGATCTTGCAAAATGCTCCACGGAGTGTCTCACGGCAAGTCCATGTGACCACGTACGTCTACATGAGGTCGCTACGGATATACACTGTAGGATATCTTAGTTGGGTTTGTTTGTCACTATTACCTCTCTTTCAACCCTTTTTTAATTCAAACTCTCTTGTATTACATGCATGTAATATCTGCTCGTGTGTTGCCAGAGTCAATTGAAAACCTCAAGTACTGACACTTGATGCCTTTTCTACTAGTCGATCCGTCTCCGAGAGCTGGCTAGCGGTCATTTCTGGATAGCCATACATGCATCTCGATAAATGTTTGCACGTGCGTTGTGTTTTGTGAGCCACCGCACGCTATTCCTGTATCAATTCAAGGCGGCGATGTTGTGCTAACCATAACCCACTACTGCCAGTGCCGAACCATGACCATAAAAAAAAAAAAGTAGTCACTATGAGCGGATATTGTATCAGATTTTGTTTGGTGGGAAAACATTTAACTCATACGCTCAGTATCAACACTGTTGCCAGCTACATTGATTGACACCATTTGCTAATTATGTGAGTAGAAAAAATAATCCAGGTGTCATCATGTTGCCTTCAAAAGGCCTTTTCTGTTGCAAATGAGTTGAATATGAATTTTAGAACTTAATACTTTGCATAATATGTGTGGTTGAAAAGCTGAAATGCCTTTTGAGCCATGTAAGAAATGCACACTTCTTCACCAGAAATATCAAAGTACAATTGGGTGGATGACAAGGAAATTAGTAGGAGTACAGCCCCTCTGCCTGTTCAGCTGTAAGAATACAAATGTTTTTTTTATTTTTTCCCCTTATGTCCAATGCTTCAGTGTTTTGTGGGGCTAAATCAGTTTGATTGTGTCTTGTGGAGATTGTGAGTGAGTTGTGAAATTAGAATCTGGTAGCTATATTGGCTGGCAATCTAAAAAGGTAATTTCAAGCCATATTGTGTTACATTGCTCATTCTCACACACCGATAAGAGATTGTGTGTGTGTGTGTGTGTGTGTGTGTGTGATGGTGTGTGTCGTGGAGGCCTGGTTGAGGAGATAATGCAGTGATGGATTTCTATCATCTGGCCATTGTCAAACATATTCAATTGCTTTCAGTTGTTCAAACTCTCACTCGAACACTGACACACACATACTCACATACTTCTTTATATACAGTTTGTGTGTGTGTGTGTGTGTGTATGTATACTTTCTGTGTGTGTGTGTGTGTGTGTGTGTGTGTGTGTGTGTGTGTGTGTGTGT
>CALSCE010009370.1:281393-312527 GCA_943593645.1 Bovichtus variegatus
TGTGTGTGTGTGTGTGTGTGTGTGTGTGTGTGTGTGTGTGTGTGTGTTGTATCCGTCCCTGCTAATGCTTTATTCTCATGTTAACCTGCAGCCTGCGTCTGCAGCGTGCTGATAAAGCTCACTTTGCATGTTGAAAGGCCCTTTTGCTATTATTGTTCAGAGGTGGCAGGGACCTGAAAGTGACTTGTCAAATTGTCAGCTACACCCGCCGTTCCTACATCCACCTCTCCCTGCCACACCCCCGCCCTTCTCCCTCATGTCTCAAGCCACATTTCATATGATTTATGCTCTCTTTTATCAGCGAGCATGTAACAAGGGGGGGGGGGGGGGGGGGTTGTACAGTGACCACATCAAATGCTTTTGTGTGTGTATTTAGGTCCATTCAGCATATTCTCTTGGTCATATCCCACAAAAGTGATAATCCGGTTTTTGGTAACAATACTACATAAGAAAAATTTAAAAATACATGTCCATCAAGTGAAAACACAATAGATTCCTCTTCTATTCCTGTTCAGCTCACTGTTGGCTGAGTTTGTTTGGGAATACTATATTTGGGCCAGGTTAGGCTCAGGATTTGGTAACACTTTTGCTTTATTATAAAAACCTTTTCGGAGTCACACAGTCCACATTTCTTCCCCAATCAAGACTCTAACCCTGAAGAAGATTACTGTGGAGAGAAATGTGTGTCAGCATTGGTGACAAATGTATGTTTCATATTTTAGGCCTACACATCACATTACATTACATTACAGGTCATTTAGCTGACGCTTTTGTCCAAAGCGACTTACAATAAGTGCAAACAATCATGAAGATACGACTCTAAACAGCGAGAATCTTGCAAGTACATAAGCTTCAAGTAGGTGAAATCATACACGTGTAGAACAATAGCTTCAAATAAACAAACCCAAAGTAAGTGCAACATACAAAGAACAATTATTATTATGTATATTTTATTGGCAGAGGTGCAGTCGAAGCAGGTGGGTTTTCAGTCTGCGACAGAAGGTGTGAAGACTACACATGAAAACAAGATTGAGTTTATGAAGAGTTTTGAGTAATTGATTTACAGATTGGTGAATGCCTGACATGTGTGTGTGTGTGTGTGTGTGTGTGTGTGGGGGTTACGTTTGTGGTTGGAGTTTTGAGACTCTTTTCACAGTCTTTGATCCACTAAATGCATCATATTTAAGTGCCGGTGGAAAGAGTGGGAAATCTGATATTTCACATGAATGCGCTGAAAAGCCAAAGTGGCAAAGGCGTTTTTTCTGAGGTAGAAAGAACAAAATATTGTGTTACATGGATTATTTTAGTGTAATGTGGCTTTAATTTAGTTAATTTCTAATTCATTGATTTTTTCAGGTCAGGCGTGAAGAGGTTGTGTTCCTTTCCTGGCCCTTACAGACATGCTTATTGATTGCCTCTGCACCAACACAATGACATTTTAGGATTACATTTAATTTGTCTTTGCACATTGTAGTTATTAGTTCAGGACGGAACTACATTTTTATGAGAATATCACAAAACCTGAGCCAGCTGCAACTAGAACAACAGTCAGACCAGGCAAAATCAGATTGTGCCCACACACACACACAGACACAAACAGACAGACACAGAAACACACACACGCACCGTTACCGTATGTCAAAAATACTAGTACTTATACATATTGATAACTTTGCTGTTTTTCTTTCCATAAGATACAAAGTTGTCATCATATCTTTGTGAAATAAATAAATAACTTTGCAACACATCCAAATAATCTAAACAAAAGCGATGTACCGGGGCCACCAGAATAAATTGTGGAAAAGGGGCAAAATATTAGATTCAAAGAAATAATAAATGTGGATGTTTATATGTCTAATATATTATACATAGTAGAGCATAGCGTATGTAGTATAATAGAGAAGAAGCAGGCCCAGGTGTCGGTAATAAGTCGTTTTAATTTAGGCTTTTATCTTGGAAGACAGTTGAGGAGCCGTTGAAGAGGCTCACGGTATTTATGTTCAGTCGGAGCAGGAGGAGGAAACGCTGCGTCGTGTCGAGGGGTGGGGGAATAATGACACAAATGATCGAGGGAGCCAGAGGAGGACGGATGTGAGAAAAAGAGAAGGAAAGGAAACAAAGGAAGAGAGTGAGGAGAGAAGAGAAGAGGAAACATTTCTTTTTCCATCCAGTCCCCGAGCACTTTAAGGGATGAGTTGATATACTGTCAAATCTGCTGGTGGATTATCGATAATCTCAATCTACCTACTCAGCCACCGCTGCATTCACAGGCAGAACCCTGGGCATAGAGCGGCTGCACAGACATTAATATAAGGGAGTGAAATGGAGAAGAGGGTGTGCTTGCTCTGTGTATGTATGTGCCCCAAATAAAGCCCGGCAGAGGGTGTTTCTCTACCCAGAGAATTAAGAAGAAAGGCCTTCAATTTTCCACTTCAGCAGATTTCAATTTACACGCACATCCCCCTCCCGTGACTCCATCCTCCCGTTGTTATTGATGGCATTTAGGGTGGCTGTGGTAAAAAAAAAAAAGATTGGCCACTTGGTGTTTTCATTCATTTGTTTTGCGTCTTTGTCAGGACCCTCGCTCACACAGTGTCTGTGGCAAACCAGCGTTCCGTCCGCGGCAGTAAACTGTGTGTCTGGGTATGAATGCTTTGTCTGGGGGTAATGCACTAGTGTGCAGGAGAATGAGGATGGAGGCTGATACTGTGCAGCGATATATCACTCTGTTTTTTTATTTATTCCATATTTCTTTTTAAATGCTTTATTGGACAGAGCAGCAGCGCCATCACATGTTTGAAAGTAACATTGCTTGTTCGCTTGTGCTACATATTCTCATCTATGGGTTTTATTTACATCAACTGCAGAGAGAACCAGGCTTATGTTAGAGACAGCCCTTTTCTTTTTTTCTTTTTTACTAATTCAACCTGTTTCATAAGTATATAAAACCAACATAAGTATGACATTAGTTAGAAGCCTTTCTGTTTTCTCATCTGCTCCTGTTTTTAATTTGTCGTTAATGAAAAGTCAATATTTATTTTAATGTTCCACTAATGCCTTAATAAAGTCTAGTGTTGAATTGATAAGCGGATTAATCTTTAAGTCTTTCTCAGAAGAAACATTTATTTATTCATTTATTAATGATCCTAAAGATCTTAATAAATGGCAAAAAATATATATGTGCCTCAATCTGCATTATATAAGTGCTGGTTCACTAAAGACCCAAGGTATGTAGGAACGTTTAAAAAAAAAAATAAAAAATGCATCTAAGGGTTAAATCAGATTTCAACATTATAGTAAAAAAAAAACATTTAAATACATTTTTTATGTGAACAGGTTAGTACTTGTACATGACGTACATATGTATTCTAACATATCTTGTATATGTATGTTTACTTGCTCAGTTATCTCACTGGTTGTCAACAAGTCTCCATCCAATTTATCAATCACATTTTATTCTTACAACCCAATATAACACATTTCTCATTCTCAGTGTCAGCGGGCTTTACAGACGGTACAGCATGCGACACCCTCTGTCCTTAGACCCCAAAAGAAACCCCACAATTAAAGGGGGAAATATGTGATAAACCTCAGGGGGAGCAACTGAGGAGAATCCCTCTCCCAGGACAGACATACGTGCAATAGATGACGTGTGTACAGAATAAACAACATAGTTAAAAATACAACATAGACAATCCATAATCATAAGGAATTTCAGTTTAGTTTCAGTTTCAGTTCTACACGCAAACAGTTCGCAGTTGGCAATTCTTTACCTTGCATGAGCACGAGGGCACACTTTATGTTTGGCATCGGGTCTAAAAGCTCTGTGTACTGTGTGTACTCTGTGTACTGTGTGTTCTGTGTGTACTGTGTGTTCTGTGCGTTACTGTGGGCTACATCAATGGTAGAGTGTTTTATCATTGTGCCAGGTTTGTGTTTGTGTGTGTGTGTGTGTGTGTGTGTGTGTGTGCAATGAGGTGATTAGTTACTTTCAGATGCTATCAGCCTATTCATGTAAGGAGCCATGCTGACAGAATGCCTAATATTCTACACAGGCGCACTGTAAGCCTCATTTCCCACGTAAGTGTTGTGCTTTTTGTTCGAATTTACCATTCAGATAGCTGTTTATTATGGGCATTTAACAAATATATTTTTGCAATATTTTATGTACCGGGTGGTGAATCAATTGGACGAATAAATATTATCAACAGACGTATCGGAATTGAAATGTCGTGCTCCTGTCACACTCACCAGTCTGCTCACACTAATACTGTTTTCTTTTACTGATGATCATAACTGATGAGAACAACGTGTCCTCGTGCCCTGACAGAATGGGTCGACATGTTTCCAATAACTCCCAAAACCATATATGTGCCCGTTCTATTTAATGGAAGTGAAAAGGTCGCCGCTCTACACATTGTGAAATGAAAACTACCTGGTTATGTTCGGGCAACAAAACGTCTTAATAAGGTTCAGGATGGTTTGTGTTAAACATAAGTCTGTAATGTATTTGAAGTAGTTTGTGACGTGGTTTCTTACTGACATCTCAGTGGAAATGATTCCGCGAGTTGAGTTTTGGTTTTTCAGGGGACACGCATTTTGGTGTCCTGGGTGAAAGTCCTGTGCTTCTTTGACCCATCCATCGCCCCCAACCTCCTTCCTCCGCAGACTTTCACGCTTTTTATAATACTACCATTGACTTTGTCATTTGCTCCCATCATAATGACGACAGCCTCAGAATCAGAATCAGAATCAGAAAACCTTTATTCGTCCCACAGCGGGGAAATCTACAGCGCTACAGCAGCAAAGGGACAGTGCAGATAAAGGTTAAGTACGAATGTATAAGTACAAAAAATACAACAACAAGTAGTAAGTAAGTAAGTGGTAAGTAATACAGAAAGTGAACAGTGAGAGTAATCCTCTAGCAGCCAGTGGTAACAATAATACATACTAAAAAGACATATATTGCACATTCGTATTGCACGAGATTGTATTGCACAGTAAGGTAAGTAAGTAAAAACAGTAAGAATAGTAATAAATAGCACTAAATAGTTTGCACATGAGCGGAGGAACAGTGGTGTTATAGCCACATTGAGTGTGTGGTGGTCTACCAGGGCCGTGGTGATTGTATAGTCTGACTGCTGCAGGAAGGAAGGACCTGCGGTATCTCTCCGTGTGACACCGCGGGTGAAGCAGCCTGTCACTGATGGAGCTGTTCAGCGCGGACAAAGTGTCCTGGAGGGGGTGGGACATGTTGTCCAACAGGGATGAAAGCTTAGCCATCATTCTCCTGCCTCCCACCACCTCCACAGTGTCCAGAGGGCTCCCCAGGACAGAGCTGGCCTTATTTACCAGTTTGTTAAGTCTCTTCCTGTCAGCAGCAAAAATGCCCGCTGCCCCAGCAGACCACTCCATAAAAGATGGCTGAAGCCACCACAGAGTCAAAAAAGGTCCTCAGGAGTGCCTCCTGCACTCCAAACGACCTCAGTCTCCTCAGCAGATAGAGTCGGCTCTGTCTTTCTTGTACAGAGCCGTTGAATTGTCTGACCAGTCCAGTTTATTGTTCAGGTGAACACCCAGATACTTGCAAGATTTTACATTCTCAATGTCCGTTCCCTGGATGTTCACTGGTGAGGGTGGAGAGTGTTTGCGCCTTCTGAAGTCCACCACCAGCTCCTTGGTCTTCCCTGAGTTGAGCTGGAGGTGGTATGGAGCTGGAGGTGGAGCCTCTCGAGGTAGCCGTCTTCCTTCGCATATGTTTCACAATAAAAGCCTCCCAGTGATTTCAGGGGTCATAATCCCTCCTGTTTCAGATAGGCTTTTCATTTGAAACGTGCGGTAGTCCAAAAAATCTGAGGTAATCAGCACATTAAAAGATGTACCATGTGAGCAGTATGCAACATAAAAGGACACCCTTCCTCAAGTGTGATTTTAAAATCAACAGCCTTTATTTGTACGTTCTGGCCTCCTGGCTATTATTCAAGACTGAGACCTTTTTTGACAATTTGCGGTACATCCAGTGTGCAGTGTGCTCATACTGCAGCAGTGCACGATTTGAAGACTAGATTTTTTTTTTAAAGGCAGCAGGATGATGGGAAAGTGGTTTTATGGATCCTTTGCAAACCCTCTTGCCATATCAGATCCACACTTTCCAAAGATATTTAAAAACACATTTTTGGACACTGTGTTGCGGGTCATTTTCTTACGGCAGATCTGTTGACAAACCAGCACAGGCCCAGGTCAGGCCACAGCGAGCATCAATGCTGTAATTCCCACAAAGACAAATGCAATGCAAAATAAGTCTATGATTTGTGGAAAATCAGAGGGAGATATTTTTCCAAATGTATTTATCTAAAACAATGAAACACCAACAGTTCTCATCTTGTCTCATATCACGATATTGATGTGATATCAATACATTGCCCAGCCCTACTGCAGTTTTGCAGTTTTACAGAATGCATAATGAGAAAATAACATGAATACATACATACACATACATTCAGCTGCATGGATCGCCACAGCATCACTGTCACTAGCGTTGGGGCTTTAAGGAGGTAGCAACAGCTTTAAGTTGGAGGGCCCTCATGATGAGCAACGCGACTGCTGAGATGACTGCGTCTGTGTGCGTGCGTGCATGTGTACATACCATGGTAAACATATCTTGTGCCAGTGCCTAATATCATCTCCTACCATCACCTCCTGAACGAGGTAACACTATATTAAAGAACTTTGTTTAGCCATTGTCACCCCATGTTACATCGTCTGAAAAAACGGGACTTGTATATGTATTTTAATATTTATTGTTACAAAATGTATCTTGGTCAAACTTGGCTGGGTGAGCAATGCGGGTGGTCCAGTGGAGCCCATTACTGGCTTCACGGCTGGCTGATGCACACAACAACTCCTGGGTGTTAGAATTAAAATGCAAATGAACCTAAGTGCCCCCCTGCTGGTACCGTGGTAATGATGCTGTGCACGGCCTTTTACTGATTCTGGAATAGAGTGGCAGAATAATAGTGCATTTTGTAAATACATTTTTTAAAACTTACTTGATTAAAATGTTTTACTGCCTTGTTTACATTACATCACTTATCACGTCATATCACACAGAGTCTAATAACGCCAAAGAAGGGCTTTTTGTCATACAGTACGTAAATTTCCGTCTCAGTAGACAGGCTAGTGAATATGTGAGTTTAAATCAAAATTCCTACCCACAGATGTGCATCGCATTCGTCTTGAAAACATTGATAACTTTCTTGGTATTTTGATGTCTTTCCTTGTTTGGATGATAAAAGTGACGGTCGTTGGTAAAGTGACAAAAGTAAATATATTCATCTTTGACAATACCAAAAGAGAAAACTAACTGTAATGCTATCCCTTCCCTATCACAGGTGGTGTATAAGAACAATGACATTCGTCTTGAGTTGTCCCGCCTGGCTCGCATTGTGGACCCGAAGATGAAAATCCAGGGTGAGGTGTCCTACAAGTGTGAGAATGTGGCCACCCTGGACCCCATTTCTTTCGAGACTCCCGAGGCCTACATCAGCCTCCCAAAGTGGAACACCAAGCGGATGGGATCCATCTCTTTCGATTTCCGCACAACCGAGCCCAACGGCCTCATCCTCTTCACTCATGGCAAGCCCCAGGAGCGTAAAGACGCTGCTCGCAGCCAGAAGAACACCAAGGTCAGTTCATAATCTCCAAGATATATTGCTAGTTTCAACTCGGCTCTACAAAATGTAATCCTGATGATATCTGTGAATATTATGTCAAAGGCAACCAGATTTGCTGTTTGGAAGGACTGATGAATCCTCTTGGATGACTTGTAAAAGGTCTTCAAGACAGAACAGCTAACGCAGTTGCATTTTACTTGATACTTACGCTATGACCTGTAGGACTGAGCACCTTCACAGGCATCATACCTTGACCCCTTCAGATTTGTCTTGTGACCCCTTGAGGGTTTGTGTTCCCGAGGTGCTTCCGCTATTTTGCCCTCATAAGTACTGCCACAATGGTCTCATATTGATTTTATGTTATAAAAACAGATTTCTGCTACTCTATTTAAACAGTCATTTAACACTAGCTGACCTCTCTCGTTGAAAGTCTAAAGTCTATTTCACACTCAACTATGTGTGGTCGGAGTCAAAAGACACTTTCAACTTTTAAACTTGTGCTCTGTTGCATACTTCTACACCACTGCATCAACGTGAGACGTTAAACTACTGGAGGTTAGCAAAAACGCGACTTTCAGCATGCTGTTAAATTGCTCTTTTATGGCACAGACTGACTACTATTTAATTATAGATTGACCTCTGAATGTTTAAAGATTACATTTTCAATGGCATTTACAATTGCGTCATGACTTTCCTTACATGTGTAACTTAACAGAATTGTGTATTTGTTACGTGCTCTGCCTTTTCTCAGGTCTCATTTGTGTGGCACTTTACTGCAAATCAAAAATATTCACAGACAAGAACCACATCTTGCATTCCTTTTTTCAGAAAAAGGACATTGATTGATTGGTAGTCATCTGTTGATGTGTTCTTTTGACCTTGTCCAGGTGGATTTCTTTGCAGTAGAGCTGTTGGATGGCAGCCTGTACCTTCTGTTGGACATGGGCTCAGGGACTATCAAGGTGAAGGCCACCCAGACAAAGGTCAATGATGGTGCCTGGTATCACGTGGACATCCAGAGAGATGGACGCTCAGGTCAGTTGTGCTGGTGAATCAGTGAAGTGAACTGGCTTAAATAACCTTTTTCTATAAAACCTCCACTTTGAAGTATATTTATAAAATCACAAATTTTTTTTTAAAGTACCTCAGCACAAGAATTGTCTTTACAAAAGACAAAAAAGTCAACACAAAACTTTACTTTTAGTACTTCCATACTTTTATGAGAACTTAAGACTCATGAAGTTGTTTGACTTGTGAAATTTAATAAACTGACGAAAAAACAAAATGGCCATTCTATCTTGAACCACTGTTGGTATGACTGCAGCCCTATATCTGATCTCTACTCCCTCCAAACCCACCACAGGGACCATCTCCGTAAATAGCAGAAGGACCCCGTTCACAGCCAGTGGTGAGAGCGAGATTCTGGACTTGGAGGGCGACATGTACTTAGGGGGGCTTCCCAATGACCGCACCAACCTCATCCTGCCCACCGAGCTCTGGACGGCGATGCTCAACTATGGCTATGTTGGCTGTATCCGTGACCTATTCATTGATGGTCGAAGCAAAGACATCCGTCAGATTGCTGAGGCACAAAATGGCGCTGGCATCAAACCCTCGTGCAACAAGCAACCCGGCAAGCAGTGTGAGAGCTACCCGTGCAAGAACCGAGGAGTCTGCAAAGAAGGTTGGAATCGATTCATCTGCGACTGCACTGGCACTGGCTACTGGTCACGCACCTGTGAGAGAGGTAAATGCTTTTTTTCTTTTGCTTAAACCTTGGACCATACTGATACTAAATCTTTTGTACAGACTGACTGTTGTAGTAGGAGACATACAGTATACCAACAGTGCCCAATTTAAGAAATCACTTCCTTTGAGGGACAGGCTGAGCCTGTGTATACTCCCCAAATGTATCCTCAGGTCATTGTGAGGTCCCAACACAGAGAACTAAAGCAAAGAATCAACTGGAGTGCAGTAGATTTTTGGGATAGTGAGAACCCCAACGAATAGAAGTATTGGTATTCAAACATTTGGACAACAGAAGGTCATATTTGAGCTGTATTTGGACAGTATAGCCTTGTGTCACATGAACAGAAAAATGCTTTAGCCATACAATATCCTTCAACAATATCCTATCATATTACAACAGTCTATGTTTACAGCTGAGCTGACTGGGACTGACCTTGGCTTGACTAGATCTTGAGAAATATCTAAATTGATTAGCTAATAGGGATCAGCTGTCAGGGTTTCCCCCAGAAACCTTATGTTGGATAACACATGCCCAACTGATGATTATTAAACTAACTTCAACCTTGTGCTTGACCAGTAGCACTCACTGTTTGTGGGTTTCTTCTCACACATCCTCTCCTGGCTGTGACCTTTGGCCACTGTAAAACCTTAGAGGGTCTTCTTATTTCCTGACATTGTGACTTGCTGCTCTGAATAATTACTGTAAAGTGAATGAATGATAAATCAGTTGAGCTGAATCAGACCTTCAGTAGAATTTCTATTGTCTTGTGCTACGATTTAGTCATAAGATCACGCTAATTATATAAAACGTTTGCTGTGTGATGATGTATTTCCTCTGGTGCTTCTTCCTGAAAATGAACATTATTGTCAGTGATTATACAGTGGAGGCAATTGCGAGGATAAAGGCCATGCATGGAAATGCAAAGGACCAGCATTTCAATCTGTTTAGTTAACACTGCATTACAGTCATGTTGTTTAGGTCTGGCTGTCTCAAGGATATGTTTTCCACCAAATGTTTGAGCTAAGCTCTCTGAGCTAACTTATACATTGTCACATACAAGTTTCTTCTGACCTTGCCTGGTTCTAGACCAGAGACGCTGCCTGCATCTCAGATTTTTTGAAAGGGATGTTCAGCTGGTTCGAAAAAAAAACGTATCCAATCAGAGCTATGTAAGCAGGATGAAGAATGGGAAAGTCATATTCCTGTACCAGTGCCCAAAAATGGTGAGAGGAAAATGGCTACAAGGCACAAGAGCAACTGTTGGAGTTATGCTGAAAATGACATGCCACAATTAGATTCGGTCTTATCAGAGATGAGGTAGCGGGATCAAAAGCATACATTAAAAGGAGAGAGAGGAACAGAGGGAGAGAACATTGAGAGAGAAAAAGAATAATAAAAAAAGAAAAAAATAATATTGAAAGTTTTGTGTGTCCAGGTTTAGTTGGAATATAGTTTCGTTATCATTTCAGTCATGATGTTTTTTTTTCTGCTTAAATAGAGAGCAAAAAAAATTTGAAAAATGGAAAGAAGAGGACGGTGAGTTATTGGAAGATAAATGAGAGAGGAGAAGGGATAAGGGTGCGCTTGTTTTCCATAGTCAGAACTAGGCATATCCTTGGTAGTGTGCTGTCCAAAGCCATTATCTTCTACTACAGCAAGGCCTCCCACAGGACACACACTTACACACACCTCATTTTCCCTGGCAATGTTTAGCTGTTGATATTGTCAGTGTGCGGTCGTAGCCTGGACGGCTGTGTGGCTGTCGGGCAGTCAGTATTAGGCTTGTTGTAGATACAATGCCGTTGTTCTGACTCAATACAAACTGGCCATGTGTTGTGCGTCCCTTCGCTACATTACAGCTGTAGGTTTATGTCACCGTCATCCTCCTCTTCGCCGTGCAAAGACCCAAACACACCAAGCCGATGGTCAGCCGTCAGCCAACGTAGGACCATCGGAGAGCGTCTATCTCCCCTAGTTTCTGCAATATGTCCGGCATCGTGGGTTAGGAGTCGGCCCTTCTCTTTCAGCATGTTGAATCAGTGGCGGTGCCCGTTGGTGAAAGAAATTGCTCCGCTTGGCTGTTCAGCTTCAGTGAATCAGTACACGAGAAGAGAAATAAAAGTGAGGAAAACAAACAAACGACTAAAGTCAAGAGGGCTCTTTTAATTTTTCATCTTTATCTCATCTGATAATTTCCAAAGCCCTCTGTTTTCCGGTTACCCTTTTTGAATGACAAATACAGACTACCGTCGTCAGCTAGTACAAAGAGTTGTTTCCTCTTACGCAGATAAATAACGTTGGCCGTGGGCTGTAGTCTTTGCAGTGTGTTCAAGTGCAACTTATTGATCAAGACGCAGGGCGACGTGAGGCGACGTGAGGCAATCCAACAGTTGGCCTTCGCCGCTGCTAGTTCTTTGATGTCGGTTTGGTGTGTCTGGACCTGAAAGTTATGTTCAAATAGACAGTAGGGGGGAAGACTGAGGTGAACTTACATCAGAGTGAGTTGATATTTTGATGAAATTTTGGCCTATCCTGAGGCTGTTTGACTTCAGTAAATGAAACCCACAGAGACCAGAGAGAAAAGGAGAAAAAACAAGTCGAGTTCCTGATGAGATGTCAGATTGGTCGAAGCCTGAGTTGTTACATAAATATACACAGCCTTGTAAGCCCTGTGTCAGTGTACAGAACAGGGACGAACTTCAAACCAACTCCAGGTTTTTGTCCAGAGCTTCTGTCGTGTGGAGTCTGTGACCAATCTGGGTGCTCAGGGAATGAAGAAACCAGTTGGTCCATGAAAGGATCTCCACCACCTCTGCCTCCAGGTACCATCTCCCCGGAAAATGAAGGCTTGATTTTACGGCTCAGAGGAAGTGCCTCAAACATTGCGCAACCAGAGCAGGAAGAGGATAGTGCTTTTGTGATATCAGTAGCTATCGGCAGTTACCAAAGAGTATCGATGTACAGTAAGTTCTTTGCGGGTTACTATCCCCAGCAGTGGTAATAGGGGAGGGTGGAACAACTGTGGCAACAAAATGCAGTGTGTTCTGTGTTTTTGGTAGTTGTTAAGCCCTGAGGAAAATGAAAAAGCAATCCAGTTGGTTTTGCAGCTTGAAAAGTTGCCTGTTTCCAATTTAAGTAATCCATGTCTGTGGTGTTGTGTGACCCCAGCAACCCAACTGCTGTGAGCTCCACAAGGCTGACATGAGTAGGGCAGTTCTAAAAGGCAACATTGGCTTTTGACACTTACCAGCATCTTTTGGAAAAGAACAGATCTCAGCCGTGGTGGGAAGGGCTCAGTGCAGGCTCTCCTGCCACATCCGTCTTCACATGTACGCAGCTGTCTGCCAGAGAACATTCCCCGTCTGACCAGTTTTACGTTGTGGTGTGCAGTTAGTTTAATAAAGACTGATCAGAGCTGGAAACTAATTAACACGTCCCCAACCCCCGCAAATTGCTCATACTGCTTTTTAGCATATCAAATAACAGCGTTCTGATTGTATCTCTGTATCCATATCTCTGTATCTATATCAGCTTTTCTCTTTCTACATCCAATGGGCCGCTGGATGATAATTTCCCCTGAATCCCATTTTTACTTTTGAAAAGAAAAGTTGTAGGGCATCGGTGGGTCAATCTGATATGGGGTGAACATTTCACAATGAATTATTTGCAAGAGATAATTTATTGAAATATTGCAATATAATTATCAGAAACCAAAATAATAAATGAAAATAAATAAATAATGAAGAAACCTTTGGCTCAAACAGAATCCGAACGCTTAGAGTTCTTAGTACTCTTATGGTACATTTTACTCTGCAGCACCATGGACCTATATATCAATAAAACAAAAACACAGGAAGGATGCAAATAAAATTCAGATTTATTAAAGGTTCTATATACGGCATTCAGAGCATTAACATTTACAACTGTTTGCTTTGTTTCTCTGTGCTTTGTTTTCAAAGCCGGTCCGGTCACATTTCTGGCGTTTGTTTGCACTCTTCATGCTGTTAGCACAGTTATCTACTAGCCGCCGGCAGCCATGTTGTGTGGAGGCAATCCCTCAATCACAGATATGCCCTTCATTCGGTAAAGAGAACCTTTAAGGCCATATGTGTTGTGATTCAAAATGATTGACTACTACTATAACATATGTTGGGCAACAAGCAGCAAGTGTGTTGTGGTGTCAATAAAGTTGATCTTATCTTATCGTTTTGTTTCACAACATTTGCAGGAAGTTTTGAAGGAGTTTTATGGACAGCTGATTAACACTTAATACAATGACGCAATGCAACTGAGATGACTATGTTGCTGTACTGGTGAGAATGAATGCTGTAGGAAATGGACATTATGCTGAAATGACCGAGCCTGTAAACATGAAGGAAGTGTTGAGTTTGACAGGGTGATAAAGGAACCCTTTTTGAGAAGGTTCTCTTCTCAGCAGCAGTGAACTGAGACGTCTTTACTGATAGCAGACACAGTGAGTTTTATGACAATAACTTTCCATGATCTTCAATGTGCAGGCGAAAAGACAGTTTAGAGAATGAATTCTTTCTGCTGCGTCACTGAGCTGTGAACTGGTCAGAGATGCATTATCTTCATACCAAACAAAATGCATTAAGGTCGTCTTCACTGTGGGTTTAACACGGCCAAGGTCAGTCAGTGAAAGGTGTATCAATCCTTTGGACACGCTCTTTTGAGACCATCTCACATGGAGGTCATTACACACACACACACACACACACACACACACACACACACACACACACATACACACACACACACATACACAGACACACACAGACAAAAGCATGTAGTTACATCCAAGAAATATGACATGTCAGAGTTAATCTGACAGCCAGGGCTGTAATTACAATTTAAATTGTGTGTATTACACCATGCTGTAATCTGGCACGTTTTTATACTCAATTATGTTCTATCAATTAGACATTAGTCCCAGGCATCCCTGTGAACAATCACAGCCATTTTATTTATTTCATGTGTGTGTGTGTGTGTGTGTGTTGTGTATGTTTTATCCTCATGTTATATTGTGGGAACAAGATCATTTACTATTAATTCATGTGCTTCTATACCACAAAGCTGCTGCAAAATGAAGAAAACTCAGTTAATAAGGTTTTATTTTCTGAAGCCCTTCAGTATTTGAATGCAGGAAAGCGATGAAAGATGGAATTGTTGTGGTGCTGCACTGTTTTGATACTGATGCCTTTTATCAGACAGACAAACAGGCGAATAAGTTGGTGGAGATTTTTCTGTTTCCAGTGTTTGTGCTAAGCTAAGTTAGCCAGCTACTAGCACTAAAATTAAACACAACAGTCTTTGAAAATGAACAGAACACCATCTCATCTCATACACAGTGATGCCGAGGTGTACTGGATTTCACGTCACCGAGGCAAAGTGAGAAGTGGAACCACTGGAGGTCAGCTGAAAAACAAGAAGAGTTTCAGCAGCTCTTAAGTTGCTTTTTTGATAAAAATGTTGACAAAATCGAAATTTTAAAGGAGGAGACACATAGATTGTGAAATTGAATTTACAGACAGACCCTTTAACGGATGTTTACGAAATTTAGGGGATACGTTCAGGACATAGTGCAAGATATTCCAAGTGAGTTTACTCAGGATTGCTCAAAAACAGCTTCAGTTATGGCCAGTTTCCTGCCAAGCCCCTCCCTCTGCAAAGGCTGTATCCCCAATTTAATTTTGATAATCAAAATCAAAAAAGTTCTATAATTGTTTTTCATATTATGCAAACTAGCAAAAATGTAAATCGTCAATCAGACTTACGGTTTAAGTGGGATGGCCTTTATCAAAACCACATTTTTTTTTTAGCATTAATTACATAGCCACCATGTGGCTGGTTGGGGTTATATTTCTTGAGAAGCATTTGCACAGAAATAGTGCAATTTCTAAGACCCAGTTTCCACAATAATAACAACTACTTGCTATCTCATTTGAATTAATGTCCCACCTGTTTGTGCCTGTGCACCAAGCCCATTGTGCTGGGCACAAAAAGACAGGCAAAACCAATTTCAAGGTCAGGAAAATACCAAACTGTTGTGCCGTTGCACCACAAAGATCGGCCAAAAAAAATTAATCAAATATATTCCATATTTACGGAAAAAAAGGAAAGATATCTGACTGTCTGTCATGTGACGAGGAACAACCAATGTGTGCTGCTGCGTTCTACGAGTCAAACTACTTTTAACTCAGGGCGCAGCAATGGATTTGAGGGCGCAAAAAAGGCAGCAGACTGGTAACTCACTTAAGTGCATTAGAGCTGTTCAGGTTAAGCATATGGGTTGGAAACTACAGGGGACAAGTTTGAGATTGAAAAAGTTAATGAAAGGAATAAATACAGGATCAGCGAAGATTTACGGCTCATGAATTTGACATGTCCATTTCTCTTTTCCTCTTCATTGGACAACACACGATCAGCACAACTGTCCTGCTGCCTTCAGAGCTCTGCACATACCAATCAAACATTTGCATTTGCAAAGTATTCAGATATGATTTGCTGTGTCTGTCTCTTTTTCTGTTGCAAAGGGCAAATGTTAAGATGTGTAGGGTGAGGACTAATAGTTATTTTTCAACACCAATTAATCTGTTAACCTTTTATTCTAATAATTAATGTATCATTATATTATATAATGTAAACAATACCAAATACCAAACACAAGTTAGCAGATCCCAAAGTGCTCGTGCTCACTCAGTCTGAAAAAGTCTGAACAAATCAAAACAAAGTAGTGAGAAGTACATTGGAAGAGTAAATTACTCTTAGAAGCAGATACTTCTTATTTTCACTTGATAATAACCAAACGTAGCTTTCTTTAAACTAATCAGTTATTAGTCAAATTATTTCAGTTTTGGACGAGACAAATGTCAGTATGCGGTATTGCTTTCCTTTTCCACTTTTTTTTGCACTCATTTATAATGAAAATAATAATAATGAATATTATTATTGGTATAAAAAGAAAGCATATTATTATGTATTGTTATAATTATTTATAAAAAAAGAATATATGTCATAACAATTAAAAACAACAATAAAAATAAAAAAATTAATTCTTTCTTTCTAGTTTTCATAATGTCTATAATAATATATGCCTTTTACCAAACCTTTTTCTATAAAGTTGATAAAAAAACTTAACTTCCACCTAAGAATGCCAGTCTTGTATGTGGGATGGTGGAGGAGGTTTTTAAAATGTATTCCAAATTTCAGTGGGTGGTCTCTGGAGGGTCAGAGACGGGTGACGTTGCTGATTGACATGTAGCAATAACGACAGCATAGTACATTTCCTTCACATTTCTGTCCATTGGCTCCTATTATTCCTCGTGCTGAGGAATTATTCATTCAAGTACGTTTCAGTTGTTTGGTGTCGGCGAGAGATGAAGTTCTTCGGCTTTAAATGCTGTTCAACCCGCATGTGCTTTGAACAGTCGCTTACACATGCAGTATATAGACTATAATTTGAGTAAAGCAAGTACAGCTGTATTGGACGCTGAGAGTGACACTATGACAAGCACAACACAGTGTCAGAATCGTAAACACAAGACTGCTAAACTATGGCAAAAGCGTTACACAGATAGTCAGCGGCGGTCTATAATGGGAGTTCCTGGACTTTAAAGGTTCAGTTCTGCAATTATTTTGTAGCGGTCCCAGTAATATTTATTTTTTGAAAGTGTACTGAAGTATGATATCACATGAGATGGTTAGAGCACGGTCACACATGCAGGCGGGTAACTATCGCCTGCTGAGGCCAAGTGGGGTCAACCAAACACACTTCTTCATGTCAGAGCCCTCAAGCTACATTTGTACAATAATTGAGGACTTTTCGCACCCCACTGTAAAAGCCTACATAGGCGGTGATTGAAGGACTGGTCGCGCCTATTCAATTTTGAAAGAGCAGCGGCCAACGGGGAAACTCCAACTCTCGACTGTAGGTTCGTCACTCAGTCAGGGACAAATACACAGACGAGAAATATGGAGCCATCACGGGTGCCTGCAACGCAAACTGAGTGGGACTCTCTTTACCCACCTGCATGGGGAGAGAATATTCTCCAGACCACTGCGAGCCAAATCTGAGGCGGAACATCGCAGCTATCTCCTTCTAATCTGGACACAGCCTGGATTACATAGTGGGCAAAAAGAGTCTCTCAAGATCCAGGCTTTCTGTGCATTCGATGGTTTTGTGCTCATTCCATCGAAAATGTCTTAGGAACAAGCGCTTGCAGTCACATGATAACGGCCTTCAATGGTCCCTGCTTCATCACTTCACTTCATTACACTACAATACTTCATGTGTTGCATAATGTGTCTACATTACTGTAGTAGTACTGTATTCCAGCATCGAAACACATTGAGTTTAGAAGGGGCCCATAAACTTATTTTTACCCTGGAATCGAGGTTGATTCAGCCACGGTCTTGATCAAGTGGTGGACCGACTGACCGACGCTGTCAGCTCTAGAGCTGCTGGCATGACTAACTGGATATTTGCACAGTATCAGGTCCCAGCTGCTAATATTGAGGGGAAATATTAACGTGTTTCTATGCTCCTGACTTTCTCACATAGAGGCGTCCATCCTCTCCTATGATGGCAGCATGTACATGAAGGTGGTGATGCCGACGATAATGCACACCGAAGCCGAGGACGTCTCCCTGCGGTTTCGCTCTCAGCGGGCTTACGGCATCCTCATGGCCACCACCTCCCGAGACTCAGCCGACACGCTCAGGCTGGAGTTGGATGGGGGTCGTGTCAAACTCACGGTCAACCTAGGTATCGTATTCCCCCCAACCCAACCCAACCCAACCCAACCTCCCCCCCTCCCCCTCCCCCACCATCTCCCGACACAGCTCCACCTTCGCCGTGAGACGGTTCACTGTTAAGCGGTGACCTTTCTCTCCTTTCACTTCTATCTGTTTTGTTTCTTTTTGTATCAGTAAGGTTTTTACTAGCTTAAGAACATTTTTGCATGTTTTTTTTTAATTTATTTTTTTTTTTTTTAAATGCGGTTTGTGCGCATAGATAACCATGGACTGCTTACTGAATACAACCATTTACTGGATAACATCTTAGGCTACACATCATAACTTATTTTATTTCAATGGTAAACATGTTTGGCCCATCTTTGAAACAGACAAACCATAGTCATATCCATATTCTTCTATATACGGAACTTTTGAGACAGTCACAGCACAGAATATACAGAATATACATTATAATGAAGACATACTGGGCTTTAAAGTCTGCTCTCTAATAAAGTACTTTTAAAGACCTAAATGTGCTGAGACTTTCTAAGAGGTGACTTCCACCGAGTATGCCCGCTGATCTTCAGTCCATCATTTAACAGGACATCAGAAGAAACTTTTCTTGTCTTTCTCACTAACCTCATTGTTCTGTCAGTCATCCGGTCATTTCTCTGTCACCTTCCTGCTCTTCTGGGTGGTTGTTTTCTTTGCTAATGATGGTGTCTTTTCCTGGAAGTCGATGCTTTTTCAGTGTTTTGTTTTTATGTTTACCGTTCAACTCCATTTCCCATCATGCTTTGTCAAAAGATGGTATTCACCCCTTCAAAGGCCTTAAGCCTGCGGCCCGTCAGGCGAACAGCCCGAGAACAGAGCCCAGCAAAACCTACAGCTGGCTGCGACCCCAAATACTTCAAAACTATTCCAATCATAATTTGCAGAGAAAGCAAAATGAGTCACACATGCATAAACAGTATGTCTAGTAAAAACCTTAACATGTAAGCGTAGTGGCAATGTTAGCAGACCGAGCCACATTTAGATAACTCATTCACTGATTACGTTAGTTCATGTCTCAGATTTCAGGCAAAAATGTTATTGGTCAGAGCTCCTATGATTTCCTAGCCTATGTTAATGTGTGTGAATTTCTACAGTTTGTAAAAGCGCAAATATTTAAAGATAGCCTCCGATCTAGCTTAGTGACACACGTAGGCAGAGGATAGTGCTCCAGATCTGATGGTTGGGGTTCCTGTGCCTCTGCATGGTGCTGGTGCTGATTGGATCGTGGCTGTTTGCTCCCACTTTTCTGTTGCGGTTGACGACACATGAAACCACCAGCCACATGGTGACCAACCCTCACTGTCTTCACAACTGCATACAGCAGTTATTCCGGCCTCAGTGGGACCGTTCAGAAATGTCCGTTGTGTCCATCACACAATTGTAATGCAAATTCAACCTTTTTTTTCAGTTATAATCGCAAATCAAATCAAGTCTTTATTTCTTGACTTTTCAAAGATCCGTGGCTCTAAAATGGAAGGCTGCTACCAGCTTGTTGGTGCGGAGGCTTTGGAGCCAGAGACTTTGACTTTTCTAAGCTGAATATTCAAATGTAAAGTGGAACAGGCAGTGCTGGGTTGAAACACTCATGTAGCTGGTACTATAAGTGGCCATTTTACTGTAAATACTGTGCCTTAACAATTAATAAATTTGAAGTCTGGTACTGTGGGTAACACAAGAGCACAAGCTCTCGAAAAGCAGCTTTCAACAACCAGCACATTTCAATGACAAATCCATGCATTCACTTATTTACTATTGAAATATGTTTTTGGAAATCTTTAAAATATCGTATTTATTTCATGGTAATTTAGCATAAAATTAACAAAATACTAAATGAATAAAATGGCTGCCTTCCTGCATGTGTACGTCCCCGGAAGGGTGGACTTTTTGTTTTTGGATGTCTGCAGCAGTAACCTTGAAGGATGCAATTTCATCTGTCATTTATTCTTCCCCATCTAGACTGTATCAGGATAAACTGTAACTCCAGTAAGTTAACACTCAAGTTTCATTTTGCTTTCTATGTTGATGGTATGTTGATGTTGTTTTTTTTTTAAAAGAAAATGTCTTATTTTAAAATGTGAGTCCTGCACCGCCCTCCACTTTTATTAAGCCTATCATGTGGAGGATGAGTTTGCTCAGTTGGTTCGACTACCCATAATTCAAAGGGAACCAACAGAAATAGCTAGAGTATAGAGTGGTGATTCGTTATTAGACATATCTTAACTTCCTTTTAAATCAACCACTTATCTTCATTTTCTCCTGATGGGTTTACTGTCCCACTTTCAGTTTGTTATCAAAAATAAAACCAGCTCTGTATACAGTAGTAAAATATATGTTGTATTTAATTTTGCTACAATTGTTAGGTAAGCATAGTTAATCCCCATTCATCACATTTAATAAGAAGTGATGACATTAAGTGATCACAATCTGAGAGGCAGGTTGTTTGCAGACAGTTGCTCGGTTGTAGTTGAGTTCTACTTAGGATCATTATTATAAATATATTATAAATATAAAGGATCAACCTTTGATGCAACAACAAGTGCAAAAAGAGAGAGTGATTATAAACATCTATCTGTATATTGTATGACCTCTGACACACTAAACTTGGATAGTTTATTTATTATTTTAGATGTAGATGTTCAACAATGTCTGCCTGTTTGGTGTACCGCCACAGGCCATATAACCTTAACCCTGACCCCATTTACAGTCCTGCAAAACCCTCTTTTTCTAACAGGAACGTGTAAAATAATCCCTTCATTCAGTGATTAATTATGAAGAATGAATATTTGGCAGGAATAGCGGGCACATTTTATTATGTATAATAGAAACTGGTCAGTAGTGCGTGCAGCATTACTTGCTTTATGCCTCAAGAACCCACTTCAAGCAAGAACCCACATTCCCTTAGACCAAAACATCTACCACGATGTAAGTGCAGCTGTTTGGACGGATATTACATTCAGGAGAAAAAGGCCACGTACGGCATTAACAGGGCTGAGGAAATGCTCAAATATGTTATTAAAAGAACATACACATAGGCTATGTGCAAGTAATTTATGAACACAAATCCCAGCTGTACATCAAGCCTTGTTGTAACCTTAACAAAAGAGTTGAAACTAAAAACAGATGCTACAGCAGTGCCCAGAAGGTAACATCGATATAATCCCAACAGAGAGAAAATGGCATAATGACATTAAAGGAAAGTTCCACATTGTTTTTTTTATTAGCACCAAAATGATCGCGTACAGAAATGAATTGTCTGGATCATACAATCCTGCCTAGACAGTTGTATTTACTACCTAATATATTAATATTGAATATGAGTATGGCTGAGCTGTCAGTAACCAGATTTAAACAGTAGCTAAAGGTTGTTGGGCCTCAATTGTTCAAACCCATAGAACTTATCTTGATTTCTCAAGGGGATCCAAACGTAAATACTTTTTCGCCTACAAAATTAAAGAAACTAATGAGTAAATTTAAATCCAAGGAAAACCTATTAATTTCAGACATTAAACATTTCTATCTGGTGGACTCCTTTATCATTATATTTTCTGTAACATAAAGGTACAATGTGAAAATGTCCCAAACTGCAATTATTTTTATTATTAACCTTGAGCAACATGGATGTGAATGCCAAATAATTGATGATAGTTGTTGTCTACGATCCTATCTCCAACACAAAGAATGAAAAATCACAATGTTTTACACAATTATGGACACAGCATAGTTCTGTATCTTTTAGGAATATTTAATATCCCATATATTATTTATATTATGTCAGGTCATATTCTGTAAATTTAGAAATGGTGATTCTGTTTTTGACTACAAATGTGTCAGCTGCTTTTACAACGTTTTACAAATAATGGATTGCTTTTGCTCAAAATGAGGCTTTGGAGATCTTTGCCTTTACATTGATTTTATATATATATAGAAACATGCTGAGCTCTGTGTTTCTAAAATTGTAGTGAAAATGTCTACAGTATGTAAGATACAATACACATGTAACAGTGAAACAGAAATACCAGGGAAAGTAATATCAAAGATCCTTGATCCTAAATTATCCTAGATCTTAAATGATAAATAAATATACATCTGTTTTGGGGGCTTAAATGTTCTGTGTTTTTGGTTAGCATTTAAAGATAAAAAATATGTAAAATTTCTGCACTGATATGACTAAAAACGACGAGACGTATGTTATATATTTAGTTGAGTTGTTGTACATTATCCCAAATGTTTCCAGCAATTTTCAAACCCAGAGAAATGTATAATTTTAATCAAGGTAACGATGCGTTTCATATAGTCTCCTGTGAGTGTTGTGGTTGTCTGCCAGAGGCTGGTATAAATTGACTTTTATCCATTACTAAGCCACATTTTTACCATACACTGTTTAGATCGTAGTGGTTTTTAACTATATGCTTTTACCGGATGAAGGATTTTAGTCATCCGACGTCTGGACAAGCTGAGCAAACTTAACCTTTAGGTCAGTGGTTCTCAATCTTTTT
Source organism: Bovichtus variegatus (assembly GCA_943593645.1). NCBI lineage: Eukaryota > Metazoa > Chordata > Actinopteri > Perciformes > Bovichtidae > Bovichtus > Bovichtus variegatus. The sequence continues at coordinate 304,124 of CALSCE010009370.1, forward strand.
TGTGCCAGCGCCTCCCTATCCATTATCCAGGCCCCTTACAGCCCTTATTATTTATATTACATACTGATTATATCAATTTTGTATTTAAATTCTTATATTATTGTTATTATAAAAACTCAAATTCTTTGAGAGTCTCTGAGTTTAGGTTGTAGCTGCTCTGCCCTCTGTTCACCTGGGAAACACTGATTTTTAAGGTGAAACTGCATTATTCAGTGTTTTTAACACTTTTACTCACCATGCCCGTTTGTTATGGATAAGAGGAGACCTCCGTAGATAATTCGGCTCCCGGTAAAAATATCCTAAAAGATGCACAATGAAGTTATCCTAATCGTCTTCTGTTATTGTTTTGATTGAGAGCCCCCGAGCGGCAGAAATTACATATTGTACGTGTCATGGTCAGAAAAAGTAGTAAAGATAGAAATAATAGGAGGGAATGAAGCAAAGAAGTAAAAGGAAAAGGTTTCTATAAGCCATTGATGAGTAAAAGCAATGTCCCTACTGCTGTTGCCCTTTCTCTGTTCAAACTACTTGAGAGCCATGACTCTGTTCTGCAGCTTTGTGGTCAAGTGTATTCTGTGAGAATTATAGATGTCAAGTATTTTTTATATTTTTCTCTCTGTATATTTCACTGACTAAACCAAACCTTTGTTTCCCAGAGGTATAAGAACTAGTTTGAAAACTACATTTAAAGCCATTTTCAAGCTTAGCTAAGCTGCTTGTAGAATTCTGCCAATGATTCTAGGCTGACAGGTGGGAAAACAAAGGTTTGGTTTTAGGCTCAGGATGTCTTTAACTTTGTGATTGACCATTGTTCTCAGGCAAGGGACCGGAGACCCTGTATGCCGGGCAAAAGCTCAATGATAATGAATGGCATACAGTGCGAGTGGTGCGTCGCGGAAAAACCTACAAGCTAACTGTTGACGATGATGTAGCAGAAGGTACTTACCTGCATCAACTCGGTTCATGCTTGAAGAAATGTTCTTAGCGTTGCCGTGTCAGTGGTATCACACCATGCTGTGGTGTGTTGCCATAGAGATTGATAGAATCAGTATGTCATTCTGAAACAAAGAAAGCATGTAGCTATGTAACCTTTAGGGACCGTTTGCATCCATCTAATACTGTAATGTAATTTTCTCCTTAAATCAGCCCTTTTGTGTTAGTGTCAGACAGTGTTCTCTTTTCTTTTCGTTTTTGTCTTTCTTTTCAACCCATCCCCTCCACCCTCCCCGTCTTCAGGCCAAATGGTGGGCGACCACACTCGCCTGGAGTTCCACAACATTGAAACAGGCATAATGACAGAGCGTCGATTTGTTTCCAGCGTCCCGTCCAGCTTCATTGGTCATCTGCAAAGCCTTAGGTACTCAGAACACTTACTTTTACTTTACTTTTCAAATGTGTATATATGTTTAAAGTTGTACTAATGATTGTTTTCATATTATCAATTAATCAAATGACAAGGTAACAAATCCACAGAGAGTTGCCGCCCAATTTCGGTAGCTCTACAGATTTATTTTGCCCCTTTTAGGTAATTATTTTGGTTTTACAGCACATTTACTGTTTGGTCCAGTCTCAGTACCCTCCCCATTTACAAAAGGACAGATTTGTTTCTCAGCAGTTGATGGAGGCCAAACCAGAATGTAAAGCTAGTGTTGGAATTTCGTTTGTCCAGCGGACATAAACAGAAGACAAAATTAATGCTAATGTTGTTCTATGTCAGTTGAATTTGTAAATTTGCAGAAATTGCAAATAACAAAATATGCCTTGTAACTTTGAAAGACATATGATTCGGCGGGAAGCTTGTTTTCGTGATTCAAGATTCAAGATGTTTATTGTCACACATTAAGAAAACAATAAATAGTAAATATAAAAAGACAAGTAAAATGTAATAAAGTAATGAAATATAAGAGTAAAATATAAGAAGCAGTAAAAAATATATACATGCATTAAGAAAAACAATGAAAAGTTTGCATTTAATGTGATTGCGCATATTGCACGGGGTATGGATTGCACTTTGATAGCACTTTTGATTATCCTTGACTGATGTCTGTTTTTTCTTGACTTTGAAGACAAAGTAAGACCTTATTTTTAAGCCATTCATTTCAAATGTCCATTCCTGTCCTTTCCTCAGATTTAACGGCATGCTCTACATCGACCTGTGCAAGAATGGTGACATTGATTATTGTGAGCTCAATGCCCGCTTTGGGATTCGTTCTATTATCGCCGACCCTGTCACCTTCAAATCCAAGAGCAGCTATCTAAGCCTGGCAACCCTACAGGCCTACGCGTCCATGCACCTCTTCTTCCAGTTCAAGACCACCTCCCCGGACGGCTTCATAATCTTCAACTCTGGAGATGGCAATGATTTTATCGCTGTAGAATTGGTTAAAGGGTAGGTTTTATTTTGAAAATGATGCTTGTTAAACTTTCACACATTACAATCTTGAAGGTTTAGTCGTAGAATTATTTGTTTACCAAGTTCTATAATCAATATGTTCATAATAACAACGTATCAACTGACAATGTTGAAGGAGAACATGCTAGTGATGAACATACAAAGTATTATCAGCTGAATCTGCAGCTCCCCTTGGCTTTACGGAGCTTTATAGTGAGTTTCAGCTCATATTTTAAAGGTGCATTGTGTAGAATATGCCAACATTTCTATTTAAAAACATGAAAAAAAATTAACATTATCAACTGAGTGCAAAAACGAGTGTTGACGTTATGTCAAAGACGTCTATGTATTGTGTTGCAGAGATATCTACTGAATTAGCATGCAAACTGACTAGCCCCGCCCGCCCAGTCTTGTAATACCACGTGTTACTCTAGAGGTGATAGTGAGACACTGAAGCTCTAGTCTGCCTCAGTCCAGAGAGCGAATAAGTAGAGCTGCCTGACTCGTAGCCAGACCGGGTTAGCCAGAGTATATCGACGGGGCCAAAATACCAATAACTCGCTTTTCACTACCTCACTGATTGGAATGAACCTATATTTGTGTCTATTCTCCAACCTTTGTGTCATATTTGCCACAAAATCAGAAAAGTCAGGAAATTAGCTGAAGATTTCTGTAACTCTCAATAACATTTCTCTTACAGATACATCCACTATGTTTTTGACCTTGGAAATGGGCCCAATCTCATCAAGGGTAAAAGTGACAGGGCGTTGAATGACAACCAGTGGCACAACGTGGCCATCACCCGAGACAACAGCAACACCCACACACTGAAAGTAGACGCTACAGCCACTAGTCAGAGTATCAATGGGGCCAAGAACCTCGACCTGAAAGGTATGCAAAAGACATGACACCGGTCACGTGTTTACATCTTCTTGCGTCTCCAGTATGTCCTTCCTACAATCTTATTAACCACGGGAACCTGTTTGTACACAACTGTGATTGTTTTTCTGCCATATTATTCAAGGGATAGTTTACGGTACGGTAAGTGGTATTTAGAGCTCACTCTATGCATCAGGTGGGGCTAGATATGTAAGCTTGTTAGAGAGAAATAACCAGTAGCAAATTGGGTCAATTAGAAAATACGAACATAAAGGACAAGTTATGTCCCTGACTGTGTTGAGTTTTAAAGTGGAAAGCCATCGGCAGACTGCCAAGGTGCTGATTTGGTTTTGACTTATCAGAACCTGGTGCCCATTGAACAGTGGTTCCTGGCTGTGTTGGAGTTTGGCAAACTGCCGAATGTTTGCATTGTGCAGCGTAACTCCATGCCACGACAGAAAATGTGTCTTGGTTGTGTGCTTTGCAGTTGTTTAATGTCACTAAGTACATTTACTATTTAATTGATAAAATACCTCAGAATTGACTTCACCCAGACAAATGAACATGGCAACGATCTGTAAGAAACTGACATATAAAGACATCATTTGTATATACAGTATATAAGATTAGATCCTCCTGTACTTCTGCTCCTACAGTGTCTCTATGTTTTCTACACCGCAGGTGATCTCTTCATCGCAGGACTGGGTCCGGGCATGTATGGCAACCTGCCTAAACTGGTGGCTTCCAGAGAAGGCTACCAGGGCTGTTTGGCATCGGTGGACCTCAACGGTCGCCTGCCAGATCTCCTCAATGACGCGCTGTTTCGCAGCGGTCAGATTGAGCGTGGATGCGAAGGTACACCGTCCCTCAAATCAGAGCCTGATTTAGACTACTACAACACCAACTCCAACTCCAGCAGCCCTTTCTTCCTGCTCAATGCAAACAGTAGCTCCACAGCCCTGCATCCATGCAGAAGCCCCTTAATTCTATTAACTGTACTTGTTGCCTCACTTACCCACTGCTAGACTCAGGCCAAACATCAAGCACCTCCTCACATACACCGCCACATTTTATCGGCCACATTGGTCGCCCACTGACGCGATCACCATCAGAGCAGTTTATACTAGTGCAGGGACATAAAATACTGCCAGGTGCTCCATTTTTATCTCTTATGCCTTTTGTAAAGTTTCACATTCACAGTCATTGCAACATTTTAAAAATATTTCTTCAAAATGTATCCCTATATGGCAGCATCTGGCGCTGTTGTTACACCATCTCCCATGTGGTGGATGTGTCATGTGGTCACTCAGCTTAATTTATCGATGGCACAAACACGTGAATAGTGACGCAGAGTGGTAGGACTGCTAACATTACAAGGAGACACAGATTTGGACATGATTGTTATTGATATTGAATGGGATACACAGAGCATCATCTTGATAAAGTTAACTAAAGGGCACTCAAGGTGAGCCATAGCTTAGCGGGATAATTTGGTTTGTGTGCTCCACGAATTGGCTGGGAACAGCGTAGCCAAAAACTGCTGTGCCTCAGACAACACCCCTGTTAGACAAGTACGAAACAACCCGTTGGTTGTGACGGGTGTTTGCATGTTAGAGATGCCCCGATTGATAAGCTGCCGGTCGAAATCGGATGGTTCACAGTAAAAAAATCTGCAATCAGGAGGTAGGCATCAATGCTTTCTAGTTGCCGATCACAGCGGCTGGGCAGCAGCAGTCGGTGGTGTGGAACTGAAATGTATGCCGGGATAAAATACCTTGTGGCTGGAGCAAGTAAAACATTTTCAACACAACAAATTCATCAACGCATTATTACATCTATCTTTTTTCAATAAATATGCCTTTAGGACTGCGGCGCTCACTGTGTGCGTGTGTGTGTTTAAGAGAGAGAGAGGAGGAGAAGGTGGACTGTTGCACACAATGTTTCTGTAAGTAATTTATAATAATAATTTGAATGTCAACTATATACTGAACTTTAAGAAGCGTCCAAGTATTTGGTAGGCTACAGCGCTTATAGTAACTCACTCTCACTCCTGCATGCACGCGCATGGCGCGAGAGGAGAAGTGGAGGCGCTGACTGAGATTACTCTGAGCAGTATGCATGAGAATAAATTACAATATAATAGATCTGTGTATATTTCTCATGTCGCCCCTGATGGTCTGAGTCAGTGCTGCTGTTGCGCTGTGCCGTTCCGTCCGGTCTCTCTGTGCCTGGTCAGCAAACTCTTTTGGCGATTGTACTGGATACCCATAGTATACAAAACAACAACAACAACAACAGCAACAACAACAAACGATCGGTATCGGCCGATGTGGCTCATCGGCGATCGGCAATAGATAGCAAGCAAAAAAAACGTTATCGGGGCATCTCTAATGTCAACACGGCAAAATGAGACGTCTTAAGGCGTAAAAAACATCCATCCGACTTTAGTTGTGTTTATTTTATGCTAAAATAAAAGTGTGTCAACTTTAATGTCTTCTCAACTCGGAATCTCTAAAGACATTATTTGCCTTATATAGCCTTGTGTAAAAAAATAGACTTAAAGCGTTAAAGTACACGTTGGGTCACACTTACACATGTATGGCACAAATGAAACGTAGACAGCTGTATTGATTAAAATAGAAGCGAAACTTTTCCGTCACACACTTAAGATACTTAAAGCATTAACTTTTGGCCTTGGAAGTCACACTGCTACTCTAGGTACTAAGCAGTGCTTAGTTACGGTTGCAAAGCTGTGGTTGGACAATCACTGTTCGGGTAAGGAGTTTAGCAAACGGTCAATTGCAGGGGAGAACAAAGGAAAAAAACAAAAACTTGTTGCATCACGAAAAGTCCATGTATCAGGCCATACCCAAACTCCAGCAGAACTTAGGGTTTCATTTGTTTTTGTGTTGATTTCCAATTGTCCATGCATTTTCTGTAGCTACATCAAAATGGGCTGTTGAAACATTTTGCGCAAGCAAGCATATGTCACTGTGGACAAAATGTTTCCATCTTCTTGTGCTAGCTGTGCATTCTTTTGTAGTTCTTTTTTTCTTTTGTCATCCTCTTAAGGTTCTGGACACCCACAACCTGTTGCATGGAAATCATTTTTCTGTACGGCTGTTTTATTTTCCTATGCCTGCCATATCATTCAGTTGGACATTAAGTGTACTGTATGTTGTGTTTTTTTTTGTTGTTTTTTACATTACCTTACCGAGCCCCATGATTGACGAATAAATGTGTTGGTTTATGTTTCATTTCAACAATCGATCAACAACAAAAGAACAGACACCAGCGTTGTGTACTCTATGTCAAGCTGTGACCATCTGAATGGGATTTGATAACAATGTTATTCACTGTACTGTATGAACTGCAAGAAACTAATGGTTGACTCATTTATTTTTCAAAATAAAATCTCATCAATCACAGCTTGTTGGTCTTGTCCATGGCATTCTGTCTCATTTGTGTGCTTGTGTGATTTATTTTCTTCCTTTTTTTGCTGATGTATCATGGTCAGTTGATTGGTCATTTAAGCTATATCGCCATGTACTGCCTGCTCTCATTACAAGCTTTCATCGCATACAATTGATTCACGTTCCTTCAGCCATTGAGCCCTTATCAAATGCCATGAATGATAATTGAGTCGGCAATACTTTGTACTGTCACTAGATGGCGATACTGCACTGTAACAGCAGAACTAACATGAATAAGGTTTTCACTGTTGTGACATCATACATTAAACCTCGAACCAGATCAGTGGATCAACTGAAGGATATCCCCGCATTGTAAGTCACTGTGAATTCCAAAACTCAATCACCTCCTCCAACTCATCATCAGTTAGCTTGGTCCTCCTTTAACAAAGCAGCATGCATCATTTTTAACCAGGTAAGTCTCCACTCGACACATTGACATGATCCGAGTGAGATGAGTTGATGCTGACTGATTTAAGTAGATTAAAACAGATATATATTAAATATTACAGAAGCACAGTAGGGATTTCAGGCACAACTTTGCCTACTTCCAAGGTGGATGGAGAAGGGAAACAAGTTTGAAGAGGTAAATCCAGCAACACTATAGGATGCAAAACTACTTTGTTGTTTTAATAACGCATTTCAGCTATAAATATATTCCAAAAAACATTTAAATAGGGCCGGTATGGAGCAGTTTTTTAAATGTTTTATTATTAAAGACAACCAATAATACACTGCTTCAGAGTGCTCTGTGTTTGGGCCTTGTCTGTCTGGCAACAGACAGAACAGGACTAATAGAGTCGGCAACAAAGCACAGCAGGAAAACAGAAACTTGCCACTGTACATCACAATGCTACAAAACTGGAAAACATTTTACAGGATAGTACCCATCAACTCTACTAGAGTAGATACAAAACACTCTGATCATCTCTTATTCTTCAAGCCGTCACCCTGTTCAATATGCAGCTTGATCAACAGCTCCATTAGATGCTCACTTGCACTTTTGAACTTTAACATTTGATTTCCAAGTGGATTTACTGTTTTTATATTATTTGACATGTATTGTTGTGCTGTGGTCTTGCTGTGTATGTTATTCTACTGGTTTTTACTGTGGACTCTATGGTGTCCTTGTGCACTGGACCAAACAGATGTCCATGTGTGGGATAATAACGTGGATCTGAATCTGACCCACATAATCAGCCTGGGGGGCACACATACAGTAGATTGGCTGGATGTGTGGTCATGTGGCTTAGGGGACAATCACATTCCAAAAACTGGTGGAGAGGTGAGGGGAGGGCACAAAAAAAGAAGGACAAGGGTGACACCAGACCTCTCCCCTTAGATGCACTTCTCTTGTCTAATTCCCTTTTGGAGTAGTTTAGCAGGTGGATATCTCAGAAAAACCAAACCTATTTGTGTGGGTTAGATCACCAGTAGCAATGAGTGAGAACATGTGTTTTGGAGGAAGGATGGAACAAACAAACCTGTGGCTCTTATAAAGTCTTTAAGATAGCCAAGACTAGGGGTGTGTGGGTGAAACAAGCGCTCCTTTAAAGTAGTCTCTAGGTTCAGTTTAGTCGCATACTGATAATGGTAAATATAGTATTACACCAAGTTGTGTGTGTGTGTGTGTGTGTGTGTGTGTGTGTGTGTGTGTGTGTGT
>CALSCE010009370.1:317372-329608 GCA_943593645.1 Bovichtus variegatus
CAGGCAGGCAGGCAGGCAGGCAGGCAGGCAGGCAGGCAGGCAGGCAGGCAGGCAGACAGACAGACAGAGAGGCAGGCAGGCAGGCAGGCAGGCAGGCAAGCAGGCAGGCAGGCAGACAGGCAGACAGACCGACAGACAGGCAAAGTACTAAAAATGACTTCTGTGGTAGTTTCCGCTACAGTAGGTGTCTCCGGGACTGCATTTAACCATGTCGCGCGTAAACGTTTGTTCATATGCGCATGCACAGAATGAAACTCCTGCAGCATCCTCTGTGGGATTTGACATTTTTGATTAGCTGGGCATACTGGAAAAATGGATGCATATCTCTCAGTAATGACCATCAAGTATCATATTCAGCCAAACCATAGTATAAATTGTCATTTATATTTGAGAATGTGCAAAAAAGGAAATCTCACATTTCTTCAAGTGAATACCATCAAATACAACTGTGGTTTGAATGCATGGAGGTATTTGCCGGGCATTGATGGAAGAGGGCCATCTGGTCACAAGCGAGCAGGCTGGCAGGCATTCAGAGCAATTCGGCGGGGTGACAGGGAGTCTATTTTCCCCTTCACTGGTCTTTATATGCGCCCTACTGCATGCTAGATCATTCCCATCGATCGCCCAACTCCCACTCCCCATACCCGCCCATCAGCGCCAAGCGCATGCCATAAAGCTGCATCTTTATGCACAGCAGCCCCTACTTTGATCCTGGCCTAGGCCTCCATCTACTAGATAAAGCTAGTAATTTTGTCGTTCTCAGCTTGTTATTCCGTCCCGAGGTGGTGCAGATAGGTGAGCTTGAAGAATGAGTCGCCGATGGTTTGTCTCTGTGTAACGCAAGAGGGGAATGAGCTGTGTTCAAACACTGCTGATAAGCGGAGGATATTTGTGTTGACCTTCACCTTGCCCGTCCGTCCCGGTGGTTGTTTGTGTGCAAGCTTTGCATAAATCAAGTGCAATAGGTAAAAAAAAAAAAGTAAAGAGAGCAAGAAATAAAGAGTGAGGGGCGGGGGGTATGGGTGGGGGCAGGGGAAGCTGGCATTCTTCTGTGGGTGGGGAAAAACAGCCATGCATCACACTGGACAGGTCATTTGAACAGCGAAATGCTGCATCTGAGTGTTCCTGAGATTAGGGAGGCTCATAATTTCTGAGGACAATGGTTTATGTTAATGTTACAGGCCTGACTGTATATTATTTGTGCTGAGGCACCAGCTTTGTGGTGCTTAATATTGCTTTAATGGAAGTGTTAGTATCAGCAGCCACCTCAGAGATTTAGGCTGGCCCGGATGAACTTGTTTTTATAGCGGAGGACGTCCTCCCATTATTTCTCACGTTTGTACACTAAACCAAAAACACTTTCCAGACAAACCAACTTCCCTGGCCAAAAACAAAGAATATCATTTCAAGATGTGGAATGATTGATGACAGTGAACGCAAGGCTTTTATGCTTCTTTTTCCTGGAACGTTAAAAGAGTGAGTCTTTCGTCGGTCGGATGTTTTTTAATTTTTTTTCTGCCCATGCAGCTCTACAGCTTGGAGTTAACATAGTATTAGTCAGTATACAAATTAATCACTGTTTGATTTTTAGAGAGAGAAACATGAAGGCAATGGAAACAGAAAACATAAGGATTCTACTTGTCCAGAGACTGCAGATGGAAATGAACTAGTCGCTGGTGAAATACATCTCTTCTCTTTGCATGAGATTACGATTGTTTTCTACATGGTCCCTGAAAAATAAGTTCAACTAAAACTAAACTAGTGTAATTGGTTCATAGACCAGGGTTCTGGTCCAAGACAGCTGACATTTGAAATAAACCCAGAATAACACAAAGAAAATGTCATTCTACTAATGACATTTTTCAGATCACCCTGGGCACCTGTTTCACTGGCAGCCACCGCTTGCAAACCCAAATGTTCAGCCAACTACTTAAAACTGCTGAAAAACTGAAAACCAGCTGAACATTAGATTAATTAGACATAACACATTGTGCTCTCAGGCACAATGAAAATGATAGCGCATTGTGCCTTGCATTTGCAGATGTCACATTGAATATCATTAATACACAACTCGTTATAAATCAAACCAACCAAGTCTTTCCCCATTTGATTACTTAGTTTAGTGGCTTTTATTTCTGATCCCAGATTTCTGAGAGGCCTTAAAATAATGGGAATTTTGCAGCATTTCTTTTAATTTTGCTTTTGTCTGTCAACTTTGTCCTGTAAACTTGAATATCTTTAGGCTTTTGGACTGTTGGTCCGACAAAACAAGACATTTGGAGATTGGCACTGTTGGCTTTAAGGGTGAAAATCTTTCCCGGTACACTTCTACTGAGTGCGAAACAATTTGTTTGTGTTCACAGTTCCACAAAAGAAACATCACTGGCAGTTAAGCTAAATGTTGTTTTAGGCAGCTTTTTTTCTTTTTTTTTTGAAAAAGTTAACTGCATTCATTTGGAAACACATGAGAATAATGAATTGAAAGTGCCCACATCACTGGCTAATAATATTTAGTAAAACAATAGTTGCTCTGTGTGTTCTGAATAAGGGTTCAATTGTCTCCGGCAGTGGAGAATGCTCTCTCTGCTTCAACACGAGCACCAGTGAAACCTATCTATATGCACAATGCTGTTCCAGGACAGACTCTTGAACTGAAACAGATTGTTGACCTAGTTATTCTTCCCTACCTGACCACAGTTTGTCCTGCCAGGATGTGATGACGTGAGGATACACAGGACCACCGGAAAAACCAAAAAAAAAAAAAGAACATTGTGTGGGGAAGGTTATTTGTAGTTCAACATTAGATGATTTAAGACTACAAATCTTGCAAGGTTAAACCTCTGGTGCACTATATCCATGTCAGCCATGCTTTTACTTGTTTGCCAAGTAAGCAAGCTTACATTGATTTTAGACATTTTGCTCCTTTTTATAGTTGTTCCTCTTCCATCTGAAGTGAACAAGGAAACCCTTGTGATTTTAGGACCCTAACTATTGAGCAGAGGACTTAAAAAATCAAGCCAAGTTCAAAATACCAATTCCCAGTACTATGTCAGACTCTGTTCGGGTAATTCAGTAATGTGCCTGAACGCGTCCTGTGTAGATTCACGCAATGTTGTGTCTGTATTTAACAATTTCAGACTTGGGTTGAATGAGTTGCTGAAGACTCTTTTCAGTTTGTTTCAAAATATCAACCATATTGTCACTTTGACATTCCCATAAGGGGTTAGAGGTTGTATTTCTTCTCGAGATTTAAAATGGTAGGGGTCTTTTCAAGCTCACACTCAGGATCAGGATCTCGGTCATTTTTATGGATTGCTTCCAGCCATATAAAGCCCGCTCCATTACTGATCACTGTTTTTTCACTGTTACTCTCAAAACAGTTGAAGTGCAAAGAGTTGTGAGTGAATGAGCAATGAGGGAATGCAAAACTACAAGCACTGAGTACAAAGCCGAGTGGCTCGCTCTGTTTCCCTTTGTCTTTCAAACAGCACAGACCGAATGCAGCTTGTCCTCTGCTCTCAGGTTATATTTTGAATGGCTCCGGTCTATTCACGGGGTTCTCAGTGCCTCCATGGTTCAGTGGCCCAATCAATTTCCACAGCACTGGTTCGGATAAGCCTGTGGTTCTTCGGCGCCCTGTTTTGCCAGAGAGATTGTGGTGATTAATCAAAAGATTCTCAGCACACCGAGGCCTTGCGGGTAATATGAGGGAACCATGACCAGAAAGTTACAACAGAGTTAGAGCAGCAGATAAGTTGAAGAGGCTTCTGGAAGAAAAGGAAGCCTAAAACAAGATGTTACTAAATAAATTTTGTTCAGGGATCTGGCATAGAAATCAGGACGCGGCTGTACTGTCAAACAGTAACAGCACTTCTAGTCAATGCAACAGTATGAACAGGATGAGGTCACTTGTACACAGGTGATATTTTAAATGTCATATGTCATTATATAACTGCGTATGAGTGTTTAAATGGCTCCTTGCCTTAAAGCTCTTGATACTGAATAGTATTTTTTTTTACTCCTAAATTAAAAGATGTACTTTTATTTCCAAAGACCGAGAATGGATGGCAATCATTTTCAAGAATGATGATGATGTTTTAGTTAACAGATGGTCCAACACAAGTTCCAATAGCACAACAGGAAGTCTTTTTTTTCCAGTCAAACGGATTCAATTGATAATGGAATCAAATACAGCAAACAGCATGTCTGTCTGTGGGTCAGTCCACCACTTTGGTTCGGACTGAAACATCTCAATAACAATCAGATGGAGTGACATTAGATTTTGTCAACTGGAAGTCCATTCATTCCGTTGGGAACCTCCTTGATCGCCACTGTGTCTGCGAAACTCCTCATTTCCTGTTTTTCGGGGCCAGAATTTGCCGCGGAACATTTCTAACTCTTGGGGCAGATTTCGGACACCGCATGCACTGTAATGCCACAGCTAGTTAGTATTTTATGCTAACTCCCTGTGGAATTAGCAAATTAGCTAACAGGCTATTTCATTCAATTTAGTTGCTTGGCTATGTTGACCGTCAAATCATGTTCTTGTATAATTAAAAAGAAACTAGTTAAGCTAATTTAATACATACGTGAATTGTAGTCATTTTATTTAGCTAAAATGGTTAGCAAGTCTTAAATCAAAGTTAAATAAAACTAGGAGAGTTCATTATTACATTCATTTGTTTGCATATATCAATTGGTAATGCTCCAGGCGCATATTCCACACAAACCTTTCTACCATCACTGCGGTGGCGTATCTAACCATCGGTAAAGACATGCATTTCCTTGCTTTGAACACTCGGGTGCATACTCTGTATATTGTGAACACAATGTGGACACACAGCAGAGCGCAGTAAAGGTCAGATCAGATTTTGATTAATCATTAAAATATTCTGCGAGGATCACCCCTTAACGATCCTTACTTTTCATCTTTTTGTTGTATCAGTTTTACAAATCCTGTACCTGAGAGGAAGAGGAGGCTCAGTCAACTTCACTTCGTCCTCTGACTCTCTGTACTAGCCTGTGAATGTATTTAAATACTTTTTCAAGATTATCCTAATTTTTCTGCCGAGGAGCTTGTGTGCGGCAGAGCTTGCCTGTCTCGGTGAAAACAGAGGATGATTTGCCTGTTTACTTTCAAATTGCTGCCAAAATGGACCATCAACGTAGACATGCAAAAGTAAACAAACCTCCCTAAACTCCCTTTTGAATCCATTATACATTGAACCCTGTTAAATTGTTCATCTGCATCCTGTTTTGTGTGTTTTGCAAAGAGAAATATTAACGTACGCGTGTTGTTTTTTAATGTAATTGTGCACATACAGTATGTAAACCCTGAAAAGGTCCATCAGATGTCATATTGGAGGTTTATCTTTTTCATCGGTTGCACATTAGTTCATTATACAGTAAAAAAATATGAATTACAATTGCTAACATTAGAAATACTACTATACTGTTGAATGCACTCATAATTAATTGAAAACCTGAAAAAAAAAAAATTCTGAAAAACATTTGCTGCAAGGGACAGCTTCTCAGGTTACACATGTCAGGAGCGTGAATGAGTAAAGGTAAATACATTTAAAAAAAGAAGACAGCAAGAAGACCTCCTTGGGAAGCTTGTGGCTTCCTGACTAACGCTGTGCCTCAACCAATCCAATAGCTGTCTCCTAATTAAGCAGTTTGGTTTTCAAACCCAACTCCAGCCAACGTGCTAGTTGGTTCTTAAACATGTCTAAGATGTGTATTATAGCCTGGCCTAGAACACATCCAGCTCATGCTACCAGACCGCACTGAGCACAAGTGTAAACACCGATTCCATTATTTCATTAAAGCACCATAGCTGAAAGGTACTGCTTTTATATGTATTTTACTGCACCTGCAATCTACTTAATACCTCAAACCTGTGACTATAATGTTGGATGCTGCAAACCAATGTGCAAACATACACTTCATATAAGAAAACAGTAACACGCAGCCTCCGACACCATATTGAATGTCGATAAATACATCTTCCATTCAGGAGAAACAGCAACGAGGGCTCGATGCCAGTAATCATTTCCCACGTGAGGCTTTCTGTGGGACTTCCATTGACAATGAATCAATTTCTATTTAGATTAAGATGATTGTAATGTGATGGCCTTAATGTAGGTCTGTTCTGAGGCCTGTGAGCGGGAGATAAAGTGACATGATACCATACGTGACGTGATGGGCAGACAGATTGATAGCCCACTCTCACCTGCACCCATCCTCATTATTCCTTATTATGCCCACAGCCTCCCAAGCTTTTGAAGCCGTAGATGTAGACACCTCGATGGCCTTGATTCAGAAACTAAAGATGCACCATGAAATGTCCTTCAGCATTTTGATATTGTTCCTATTCAGCTAAAGTGTGCGTCCCTTTTAATTATGTAATGATGTAAGTGAACCAATTACAACTCATGCAGATGAGGGTCTTCAGAAGCCCCCTTAAAATCATGTCGTTGCTGACCTCCAGTGGTGAATTTCTCACCAAGTGATGCAGAGGTGTCCTCCAGGGGCCTCATATATAAAATTGTGGGGCGAATTGCACCATGAATTGCGCATCACTTGAACCCACAATCTGACCCACCTCAAGATCAGATTCACAAAAGATATGTTGCTAATATTATTACAGCACAAACAAGCTCATAGAGTTTTGCAGCTAGAAAAAAGCGCATTTTGCCCTTTTTTGTGTCTGATTCCAATTATCCATGTGGCAAAGTATAAGGAGCCTGAGGCCAATGCGTCGGTTATGAGGGGGGAGTCAGGCCCCCCCAGGCTCGGGTTTTTTTTAAGTAGACCGGGTTGTAAGGCCTGTGCTACAAAGCCCATATCAACATACACAGGATATCTTTGCATCAACCTCCAGGTACTTTTATGTATGCTGTGGTTGTTTATTAGATGTGAACGTAAAATGATTGACCACTTTGAATTATGTTCTTATATTTATTTTTTATTTGCTCCCAAGTCCGTTTCACACCACTGAACCACTGCAGCTGAAAAATAGGACAAAATTATTGTCACACACGCCATAAGAATATATCTAAGCAACACATTAATTTCCCGGAATACACACATGTAATTATAGTCAGATACCATATGGGGCGGTGATATTAAAAAACCTGTTCATTTACACATTCACACAGTCGGAGATTGTTTGCCAGCTCTTCTTCCTGCATTTGGCAGTTTAAACGGTGTTGCATTTAGCCTGGATTTTGACTTTATATAGCCAATAACTTCTTCATGTTTGTGTAATGTTATCTTACGATCCACGCACTGAGCTGTGATTGGTCAGCAGGCGCTGTTTTTACACAAGTTGACCAATTATCTGGAACATGGAGATCGAACCCGGTAAGAAGTGAAACACCGTCATAGGACCCAGCAGGGTGAACCCTGAAGAGACCTCGCTAACCCCAAACCCTGCTTCGTAGTACAGGCCACTTGTCTTCATTGTGCCCATACATGCATCCGCACCGCAGAGCACATATGCGGGTGGGTGAAATAATACATTATTAAGAAAAACAAAGTATTAATTACATTCCCCTATTTTAAGAGACATTGGAGACTGATTAGTTGTGTTTGCTGAGCGGTGATACATCTCATAATATGCAAGTATTGTTTTAGAATTACAGATCCGTTGAAACTGTAAAAAATCTTATAATATGTCAGAGGTAATAATTCCATTTATTTCACCCAATCGTTCAATCAAAAGTTTCAAACAGTTTCTCGAGTTTCAACCTTCGCTATCAGAGTGAGAGAGAGTTCATATCAATCACATCAATATTCCTAAAGTCATAAATAGAGGTTGATAATAACTGGCACTACAATAAAGTAGGTGCATTATCTCAAAAAGTCATTAAAATGGCTATTAGAAGGAATTAATAATTTTCAAAATAATTAATAATTATTATATATAATATAATTATTTATTATATTAATTAGTCTGACTTAATTTATATTCACCTCTAGGGGCACCAACTCTGTAACAAAGTAAAACGATAGCCAGTTAATATAGTCTCATGAAATCGTCTCATAAAATATACTAGACAATGAAATAGGAAATCTGATTAATGTTTAAAAAGACAAATGATTGTGAGATAGTAACATGTCTGATAAGAAGATGTTAGTGTGCATGTGACTCTGTGTGTGTGTGTGTGTGTGTGCTGACAGTAACACATCATCTGACTTACCTCAATACAACAGATCACACGATACAAAAACCACATCAACACGTGTTCATACATTTACAGCAGTATAGCAGTTCTGTGTTTACTCAGGCGTGTAAAGTTAATGTATACTAAATAATATACTATGAACAGTGGAGATTCACTTCATGAACACTGAGGCTACTTAACTCACATTTATAAAGTATAGCGCTTCACAACACATTCACACAGACGACAGCAACCATGTGCTCATCGGGAGCGATAAACATTCACACACACTCACACACACCATTGGCCATTGGGAGCAAGTTGGTGTTCAGTATCTTGCCCAAGGACACTTGGACATGTGGACAGCCACTCTCGCCGCTGAGCCACGGCTGCCGCTCGAGTCGTTGTGTCTTTGTGCCGTTACAAGCTGTGTGCTGGACGTTTGTTATCCTGCAGGATGCAGTTAGCTCCTCGCTAACTACTTTTTGCTACCATTGTGAAGGCTAGCCGCCTGTGTAGAGCTGCTGCAAGGACTAAATTTGTTTGCTGGGATTAGCAGTGCTGGCTAGCTGGAAGTCTTTTAATGCAAGTGGCACAGGTACATTGAATGCTGTGGTGGTTTAGGGTCTCCATGGAGGCTCAGTAGCTATGATGTGAGTCCCAACGATGTGCATTTAAACAGAACGTTGATATCTGTTTTCGAGTTAGTTAGCTTGTCCTAGCTTCTTCTTCTTCTTTTTTGCCGCTTTCTTGTGATCTTGTAGGTCGTTGTATCTCCAACCTCTTGTTCTTGATCGTTGTCCTCTGTTATGTCATTTCTAATATCAAGTTGTTGTTTTTTTTGGGTTTATCTAATTTTAAAAAAATTTATTTGTATTTTCTTTAAGAGCTGAAGTGAAGCATGACTGTCTCTCTCTCTCTCACTCTCTCTCTCTCATTGGCATTAGTTAGCCTATATTTTGTACCTATAAGGTTTGTGTGTGAGAGCGTTAGTTGCGTGGGCTTCTCGTTAAATAGTGGGAGGTACAGCATTATGGCGTGCGCACACACATACACCCTCACATACACTGTCACTCGCACATGCACTCACATGGACATGCTTCCCACTGTAGCAGCCGTCATACGGGGCAGCATATGGCAGGACAGCCAACATGTAGATGCCAAAGACTAGATGACACACTCAGCAGATTCGCCCCAAAATAATAAATAGTTTGAAATACCATTATTTTATACAATGTGTCCACATTTAGAGCTTTGCTTCATCCATTGAGCTTATTTGGTTGCTTTTGTAAATAGAAGAGATTTTTGTAGCCTATAACATATAATTGTAAGTGCCCCTGTAGAAGACAAGTTATGGGGCAGCTGTCAAACAGGCAAATAACAGTGAGTGAGTCCAGATCTATCTGGATTTCCCAGTAAAAGATGCTCAGTGGGCACCTGCCTAGATGCTGTGAATGCGCAGGAAGGAAGTTATAGTTATTCAGACAATAAGAAAACAATAAGATAATAAGAAGAAACTAAGTACTGCAGTGATAAAATCCCGGGCTCTCCGGTTCTTGTCATGATTTCAGTCTGTAAAATTATAGAGAGCACAGAATTCAATGTAAAAGGACCTTGAACGAAGATTATGTGTTGGTGTGTTAGCGTACACTATGTTTTTAGCGCTCTCTCTGTCTCTCTCTCTCTCTCTGTCTCTCTCTCTCTGCCTCTCTCTCTCTCTCTCTCTCTCTCTCTCTCTCTCTCTCTCTCTGTGGCCGCTCTAGGATGCAGCTCATTGCTGCCGTCTTTTGTTGATGTGCTCGTGGCAAGATTGAGCGAACATAAAAGGAGGGTTTGTTCCAGAAATGGAGACCAGGGGCAAACCGAAGAAGATGATTTTTCTTGTTGCTGGCATAGTGTGATTTTGATGGATACTTCAAAAATCCTTAAGGAAGTGAAATTGAAAGAGAAACAAGTAGAGCATGCAGAAGTAGACGGAAAGAGGCTCCGGTGGATACACGGTCACTCTGTAAGTTGATGTCCTCCTCTCTGTGGCGTTGACATTTCTTTCTTTGCAAGATTGCCTGTAGACGTCTTTTTCAGGAGCAAAACACAGAGATGGAGTGATAGGCAGAGAGATGGAGGAGTGAGCAGAGTGTTACACATGTGGAGCAGCTAGTGAGCTGGCAAATGTCTGCACAAGCTCAGCCACGAGTCCCGCGCACAGCAGCAGGCAAGAGGTGTCCTTCTATCCTGACTCTTTGTAATACCATTACCTGCAGGCCATAGGACGAGTGTGTATGTTTCATAGACTTTGACAGGATTTCTCTCTGTCTGTTTTTTCTTCTTCTATGGTTCACTCATCTCAAACCACTGTACCTCTGAACGGCTTGAGCGTTAATTTCTCTGGAAATATGAGGGGCTGACGAGTTGGAGGTCTTTATTGTTACAGGTTTTCTCAATAATGAGACCTTTGCTCTGTACACTCTCTAGTGCTGTGTCCGTTTGAATCCTTTCGCCTCACATCATGTGCCCCATGGGTGCTTTCCCTTCACGCGGTCCCATGAAAGGGGTTTCCTGCCAAGCCCCTGGTCTCATGGTCCTCTATCAGACTGCCTGGATGGGGTGGCTGATTCTGGGATGTATCGCTGCCTCCACAAAGCAGAGCTCATACCCATCTGGGAGGTCGAGTTCCACCGGAGCTCCTGTGCCAGCCGCGTCCTATGCTCAGCCTGAGCAACATCACCTGCATGTGACGAGGCACCGCTCATCTCCACCCATCTCCATATACAGCTCTGCAGCGTCATTGAAGGGTGGTCATGGTGAGTGGCAAAACCTCCAGGTAGTATTCAGCATTCAGACTTCTGCTCAAGTTACCCATAATCCAAGTGTCTGTGTTCCAGTGCCTTCAAGAGAGAGAGAGAGAGAGAGAGAGAGATATGCACAAATCTGGTATTTTTTATTAGCCTTGTACTGGTATTTATTTATTTCTCTCTTGATTCCTTTTTTTCTCGTTTGCTATTTATGCTGAGTCTTTTTATTTAATTTTGTTTTTTTAATTTAGGGGATGAATAAACAGTTTTTCAGCAGGCACAAGGGGGGAGGCAATGTTTTCATAAGTGCCATTGTTTGTATACAGGCTGAAACGGCTTGAGTTCAGAGGCAAGAGTTGTGCCATTATCTGCCTCAGCAAAGAGCCTCGTCCACCTGAAGGTTTCCGCGTGAGAGCGTTAGTTGCGTGGGCTTCTCGTTAGGTACAGCATTATGGCGTGCGCACACACATACACCCTCACATACACTGTCACTCGCACATGCACTCACATGGACATGCTTCCCACTGTAGCAGCCGTCATACGGAGCAGCATATGGCAGGACAGCCAACATGTAGATGCCAAAGACTAACAAAAACAAATGTGTTCGTTCACTGCCATAGCACTGAGGTCCCCAAGGTCTGGACCTAACTTCATCCATTGAGCTTATTTAGTTGCTTTTGTAAATGGAAGAGATTTTTGTAGCCTAGAACGTATAATTGTAAGTGCCCCTGTAGAAGACAACTTATGGGACAGCTGTCAAACAGGAAAATAACGGTGAGTGAGTCCAGATCTATCTAGATTTCCCAGTAAAAGATGCTCAGGAAAATCTTGTCATCATGAATATCATCATTGCAAAAATGACTGGACAATATCATGATATCATTTCGAATCAATGACTCAGTTGTGACTACCATAAAGAATTATAGTTACCAGGAGAAACATTTCAGCAAAGAACAGCTGTGGGAGAACTTTTGGGGAAATTATTGTATTAAGTCTGATAAGTGATTCTGTGTTATTTTCACAGTTTAACTTCATCTCAATCACTCTTTCTGGTGGTTTTAATGTCCAGCAGAAGTAGTAGTAGTTGTTGTAGTAGTAGTAGCTGTAGTAGTAGTAGTAGCTGTAGTAGTGTTAGTAGTAGTAGTAGTAGTTGTACTTGTAGTAGTAGTAGTTATAGCAGTAGTAGTAGTAGTAGTAGTAGTACTTGTAGTAGTAGTAGTTATAGCAGTAGTAGAAGTAGTAGTAGTTGCAGTAGTAGTCGCAGTAGTAGTAG